>PVKH010005908.1:0-21383 GCA_004027955.1 Chaetophractus vellerosus
GACCTCAGCAAAATCAACCAACATGGGATCAGGTCATTCTGTAAGCCAAAGTTATTTTACAGTTGGACTGGAAGATATTCATCTTTGCCTCTAGGAAGTCCTTAGAATTTGTCTTTGGCTATTGGCCAAGATAAGGAACAATTCGTTAACTAATTAACTAATTTATAATTCATGATGTGCTGCTTAAGATCCAATACTACCTTGGGTGACACTCAGGGCCAGTATGCTTATGGATAGTGTTCATCTTGCAGTTAGACCAGAGAGGCATTAAAGACTAATCTGGAACATTTTGCATTAGCCTTCTGAAAATAAGAACATCACACCCCTCTTGGCAGTTTAGTTGAGAGCAAACTCATATCCTTGAGTACATAAGAAGAACCTGGATGTCTCAAGACTGATGCTTATCTGCTCTCTCTTTCTCTTACTCTACCAAATCCTTTGTCTTTGCTACATGCCTTTTGTGAGTCTGGTCTGTAGACCTTTGTGGGCCCTCTTACTTATCTGAACATGTGTGATCTATAAAGTCATCAAATATGACAAATTTTGTAATACTTGATCCCTCCTTCTCCACTGATGTCATATCCACTTCAGCCAACTCTCATGCATGCATCTTGAGACCTGATATAATTTGTAAGTGCTCAACTTTCAATATAAAGATCCAACCATATTCTCCTGTCCCTCCATCATTTTTGCTGACACATGTTCAGGTTTATTAAGCATTGGATTTTTAAGCCATATCAATCAACATTTACACATTTCATGTTTTAGATTCCAGGATGCAGTGTTTCAATGAGGTGTTTTTTATGACATTAAATCACGTTTTTTTGTTGTTGTTTTCTTTTGTCAAAATTGCCTTGCAAAAATCTCAGGTCTGGATTAACCAAAGTTGATAATTTATCTTTGCAAAAGAGCAGTTAGCAATGGTCTAATGAAGAAAAAAATGAAAAAAGGAAATATTCATTTATTTGTTATTTCATGGTCAGCCTCTCAGCTGAGCCTTAATAATGCCTGGAGCTTTTATTTCATTTATTTAGTCATATTTTTATAGCTGGAGAATTCATAAGGAAATATATTAGATATCTAAGCCTTTAAGGGAAAATCCTCTGGGTAATAACTCATTGCAAGAGAAAGAGAATAAGGCATACAGACATTTTCAAAAGCATTATCTCTGTCATCAGTGAGAAAGAATAAGTTTAAATACACAATGTATCAATAGAATTTTCTCCAATATCAGACTTAAGGAACTTCTGTTTGCCAGTGTCATGGGAATCAAGGGCTGGGAGTTCTGAGTAAATTGACAAAAATTAAAAAGAGTGTTTAGAAAATTTAAAATTGAAGTGTAGCTTTCTGATGAGAACCAGTTCATCAGGAAAAACACATAATGGAGAGTGGGATTATTCACTTTAAACACTGAATACAGGTTGGTCTCTACACACTGGGATTCCAAGGAACTGAGTCCAGTTGGGAAATATATTCTAGGTTTCATCGGTGTTGGAAAAGAATACTCCAGGCCTAGCATACATTATGTGAGTGGTTACAAAGGCTGTGACAGTCATCGGTGATAGCTCCGAGAACCACACTGTCTGATGCCAGAAGTTTCAGCAGCAGTACAAAGCGGTGTTGCCATAGCAAAGAGAAGGGCATAAATTTTGAAAGCAGTAGGCAATAGTGTCCATGGTATATCTATAAGGGCTTTGGAAAGCAGGTAGCAGAATTAATCATAGAGGGTTATGTGTATATAGTGGAAAGCAATATTGAAGTAGATTATAACCCCCCTGAAAAAATAAATGGGATAAGAGAAAACAAAGTGCTTTTCTTACTGTTTAATATACCTCACGTTTATGTCTATGCTGTTGTATTACATAAATATTTACTCAATACAATTACAAAAATTTCTTTTTGAAAGGGGAGCAGTACTCTCCAAAATTGTGCATTTTTCTGCAGTGCTAATAATTTATCACACTATATCTCCTTGTATTATGATATGAGTACTAAAACCATAAATTCCACAAATATTTTTTAAAACTCCTTTATATTTAAGAAGTCAAACATGATTTTAAAATGCCTGGAATTTGAGGCAACACTAAAATATTTATTTAAACAAAGAGTTAGCATTTTTCAAGTAACTTTTGTGAGGTTATGAGTATTATTGACATATTATTATGAAGCTTGACTCAAATAATGATAAGACCAACATTATTGAAGAATATAGAATTGAAGCCTGATGCATTGGTATTGGAATCAGATGAAGTTAAACAGTGACATTTTTTGTTACTGTTATATGACTCAGGCACTATTTGTGATATGTTTTAAGGCAGAGTTTTTTCACAGATTGCAATGGGAATATTCAAAGATACTTTTTCCCATCAGATCACCTTCCCTGGAATATGCCTAGTGCTTTTCTACAGTGTACTGTTCTCTCTTCATAAGCATCACTGCCTTCCTGGGCCCTGCTTCTCTCTTGGGGTCTGATAATTACTCTAGCTGCAAATGGAAACCAAATTCCTGGAATTGTCAAGGTATTTGAATCCTATATGTTGTGAATGAAGGTATTAATACCAAACTATATAGTACTAAATAATGTAAATGCTACCTGATAACATGAGATTGAAAAGAATATAAAATTTTGTGGGAAATGAAATTGATAAGATTTTTCACAAATTAATTATTGAAGCCCCCATCTGTCCAGATTAGCATAACTTTCAACTGTGCTTGCTCATGCTTTCTCTTTCCTTCCCCCTCTCTCTCTCTCTGTTTCTCTTTCCCAGGTGCTCCCACATTTTAAATGCTCAAGGACTCTATATATTTACACAATACCAAGAGGTTCCTGCTGTGATCAAACATCAGGGAAGACAAAAATGAAGAATATAATGGATTCATTTTAAAAGTGAAAATTCCAGTTCTCCTTCCTTAAGTTATTGTGCAATATAATTCTGTCTGAAGTAAGTACCATATGGTTTGACTGAATTTAACTACTGCTGCAGAAATGAACTCTCCTATCCTAATCCCTACATTGGCTATAGTGGCTTTTAGAAGGAACTTGTTAAAAAATGTTTCATAGAATTTCAAGTTACTTTTTTTAAAAGAAGTGCTTAAAATACATTTCTATGTTCATTCATTCTTCAGAAAATGTATTAGCTGCAAGTTAGCAGGATAAAGAAATGCTTTTAGCTTCCTTTAAGTTTTGTGTCAGAGATGGGTTTACATCCTCAACAATCTAGACCACTGCTACTCAAAATGTGCTTTGTTATCAGGTTGTGATGTGATTTGTAAAAAAATTTGTGAATACCCATTTATAAATTTTATGGCAGTGTGTTATTGTTGTAATACCCAAGTGCACTCCTTTCAGTGAAAAGGGTATAGAATGTGTTTTGTATAGAAAGACTCACATCATGAGGGGCATGAAGTCTACTAATCATATGCATTCAGGTTATGTTAAGTTCAGTTTGTCAACTGTATAAATGTTTACAAATCTGAGAAATGTAAACATTTACTTTATATCTTATTTTCAAAATTATTTCAATTTTAATCAAGATATTTTTATGTATGGTTTAGCATTATTAATGAAAATAAGCAGTTAATATTTGCATTAATAATTTTCAATTTCAATTTACAGACATGAAACTGTTTTCACTGGACCTTTATGTTAAGATGAATATACATTTTTTCAATATAAGTAAGTCAGATAATGGCCATGGTTGGTCCTCTTGCTGGGGTCTTTTGTAAATGAAAGACTAAAAACAGATACTCAGAGAAAAAGCCACAGAGATGGAGGAAAGGAACTCAGGAGCTCAGAAAGGAATAGGGGAGAGAGGAAGCCACAGAGGGAGCAGCAAGAAACTGAAGCAAAGAGACACAGTAGAGAAGCAGATGCCTCGGTGCGCCTTGCCGTGTGGCAGGAGTCCAGGATCGCCAGCAGCGGGCCTTCTGTGAGACAGCATTTCTGATGATGCCTTGATTTGGACATTTTTACAGTCTCAGAGCTATAGGCTTTTAACCTTATAAATTCCCATTATAAAAGCCAAGTTATTTCTGGTAGATTGGTTCCAGCAGCTTTTAGAAAATGAAAACATATATAAAGAATATAAGCATAACCATTAATCAATACTCAGAGAGATATCCACTAATCACATGAGAAGTACACACACACACACACATAAAGACACCCCCCCCCCCAAAGAAGGCTGCAAAGAAAGTGATGCCTTTTGGAGAGGTATATTTTTTAATCACAACAATAAGAAATAAACAAACCATCGACAACAACAATAAACAAGGTTGTTTGGTGAAGAAGTAAAGTTGTAGGACCGTTTTGTTTCTAAAACTTTGAGGGCTTCCATAGAGAAGTTTGAAATAGTTGTGCAAAAGGAGGTTAGGTTGAAAAGAAGCGGATAGTCAAGGGAAGCATGAGAGATGCAAAAAGGGTTCTTAGTATATATTCTGGTCTTTCCAGTTTCTTCTGTAGGGAACTGTGTATCCTTGTAAGGAAATTCAAATTCCTGGTAGATGGTGATTCTGAAATCACTGAGTCAGATCACTTGAGGCCTGGCTTGTGTGTGAAAACTTTGGGAGCAGATTTGAGGATAAGTTTGTGAGAAAACATACTCCTGGGAGATATTAGTAACATAAAATGTGAAAGACTCTATGGTATGTATATATATGTTTTTTCCTTTTCTTTGTGAAGTCTCCCTTTCTTTGTGTGTTCTGGAGGTACAGGTAATAAGCAAAAAATTTCTTCATTTTCTCTTCCATACATATATTTTATATATATATAAATCAGGGATATTTGGCACTATAATCTGAAATGATAATTGCATTCAATTATAGGAGTATTTTTAAAAATATTAACACCATTTGAAATTTGTCTCATATCCCCATTTAAAATAATAATTTGTTTTAAAAAATGTCAGTGATTGTCAAGTGTTCTTTTTACTGTTGTTTTCACATTCTAAAAACCAACATTTTGAGTCAAACTAAATTTTGTATATTTTATTTCCTTGTATATATAAAATTACTTTCTAAGTCTTTAAAAATTAAGAGAATCTTATTGGGAATGTAAACTTTGTGTACAATGTCCACTTTCAAAATTATATTAACATTGCTAACTTTTTTATGGCATCTTTATCAAAGCTGAAGGCAACAAATCATTTTTCTTAATCTTTGAAACACCACAATTTCAGCTAGAAATGTCTAGCTCCTCATTTACTTTCCACTAACTTATCTTGGAATGTAATAAAACATTTCAATGTACATAGATCTGATCTCTTCTTTTCTATTGTTCATCCTGCTCTAACACTTTTTTAGAAACAGCAGTTTTTTATTTAGGTCATCACTGGTCTTTGTATTTTTATTGAAGTAATACTGAAATGAATTCTAAAATTGGCACCTGTATTCTGCACATGGCAAATATTTTTTCTGTCCTCAAGATTTTTCTCATTGTGTATGTTCTTTTACATTTACTAATGCTGCAAATTAAGATACATTCTCCATTAAAACACTGTATCAGTTATTTTTTCCTGATGAATAAGAATCAATTTTGAAAAGTCCTGTATTACTTGGGAGGTTGCAAAGAAGTACTTATTTATTCATCAAAAAGCAGCTGTTGGGAAATGGATGTGGCTCAGGTGACTGAGCTCCTGCCTACCACATAGGAGGTCTGTGGTTTGGTTCCTGGTGCCTCCTAAAGAAGAGACAGTGAGCTGGTGTGACGGGCAGGCATAGCCAGCTGATGCAACAAGATGATGCAACTAGGGATACAAGAAGAAAACATAATGAGAGACACAATAAAGCAGTGAGCAGAGGTGACTCAAGTGATTAGGCACCTCCCTCCCACATCAGAGGTCCCGGGTTCAGTTCCTTATGCCTCCTAAAGACACAGCACACACCGAGTGCAAACAATGAGTAGGTGGGGAGAAATAAATAAGTGAAATAAATGTTCTTTTAAACAAAGCAACAGTCTATTGAGAACTGACCTTTGAAAATTTTGTTCACAGATTCTTCTAGATTCTAAATTGCCCAGATTGCCTATGAATCCTTTAATTATACTTTAATTTGAATTTGTTTAATGTAAATTTGCATTATTTTGTGGTGGCTTGATGCTGTATGCACCCAATAAATAAATATTCTTAAATTTAACCCATTCTTAAATTTAACCGATGGGTTAAATTTAAGTAGGAGATTTTGATGAGGTTACTTCAGTTAAGGGGTGTATGGCTCAACCCAATTAGGATGGGCCTTAGTGCTGTTACTGAAGTCCATTGTGATTGGAATGAATTCAGACATGAGTGAGAGAAAGACACAGGAATGCAAGGCTCTGAAATGGAACCCAGAAGAGAATGAAGAGACCAAGCAATGCCACCATGTGCCTTGACATGTGACAGAGGAAACAAAGATCACCACCAGCTAGGCTTAGAATACCATAGTCTTCAGGAAGAAAGCACCACCTTGATGATGCCTTGACTTGGACATTTTCTCAGCCTCAAAACCAACCCATTTCATGGTATTTACTTAAGGAGCCTAGAAAATTGAATCTGTGTTTTAAGAACTAAAACAGAGTGGGAAGCTTGAAGTGAATAAATGCCATGGACTCTCTTGTCTGCAGCATCACTGATCCTCTCAACATTCTATATCTTTTCTTTATGTTAGGGACAAATCTTTTCTTTTTTGGATTGTTTAGTGCTACGTTTATTGTAGGTATAAGGTATAGCTGTGGCTTTGGCTGATGTTGGGGTCCTCCCTTAAAAAAGTAAATGCTACTTCACATGTTAACTGTTTACCAGATTTCTGTTTCACACAGCTTCTATTTGAAATCTGTCCCTTCTCAGCGTTCCTGCAAAACCAGTGTTTGAAACAGTTTAGTTGTTTTCCTGAAACTTATCTCTATATTCTCCATAGTGTTGTGATTGGGTTCTAGAATAGTCACTTCCATATCCTGCCATTCCTTGAAATGTTCACACTCAGGAGATAAATTTTTTATTTGGTCGTTTGGGCTTTTCCACAATTTGCTTTTATCTCTCAGAATTTTACTCTTACTTGTGGATGCTAGCCTCCTCTTGTTTTCAGTGCCAAAGTTGATACTTCTCCCTTACTTGCATAAAATCTCAATGTTTAGAAATGTTCAAGAGCTGTTGGTCAAATAATAGACAATGTAACAGGTTTTGCCTTGAATTCTTTTACCTTTGATAATGTCACAAATCAAGAAAGATACATGACATCATTTTTGCTTAAACACGCAAGTTTAGTTTATTTTCTCCTCCCACCATTACTAAGTCCAAAAGAAATTCTTCCACATTTATATTTGAATTATAATTCATGTGTAACTTACTTTAAGGTACAGCACAACCAATTATCCCTACACTGCTTTGGGAGTAATATAAATTTACTCTAAAATATAGATCTAATATTTAACACATGATTATATAAAAAGTTTTTCATACCTTTGCACATATAAATAATGTCATATACTTCAAAATAATACATAGTTAGATATCTATAATTTTGTTCATAGGAGCCAAACCGTTTATTTATCTAAATATATGTTGGCATGAATACCAAGCTGTTCTGATTATTTTATCATTAGAGAAATGAAGACTATCAGTAAAAGTAAATAAAAATATAAAAAATGTGGTGAAAATAAGGTATGACAGATAAAACCCAATGGACAAAATGGGTGAAGCAAATACTACCTTTGCAATAATAACATTGAATGTTAATGGATAGAACTCCCCAATCAAAAGATACAGACTGGCAGAATGGATTTTTTTAAACATGGGCCATCTATATGCTGTATAAAAGAGATTCATCTTAGACTCAAGGATACAAATATGTTGAAAGAGAAAGGCTGGATAAAGATATTTCATGTATACAGAAAGAAACAAACAAAAAAGCTGGGTAGCTATACTAATATCAGACAAGATAGACATCGAAAGCAAGACTATTGTAAAAGAAAAAGAAACACATTATCTATTATTAAAAGATGCAATCCACCAAGAAGAAATAATAATCATTAATATTTTGTGCCAAAATACATGAGACATGCCTTGACAAAACTGAAGGGAGAAAGAGACTTCTCTGCAATTATAATGGACACCTCAATACAACACTCACATCAATAGATGGAACATCTAGATGGAAGATCAACAAGAAAATAAAGAAATTGAACTAGACATAACAAGCATATAAAGAACAATGCACTCCAAAAGAAAAATATCCACATTCTTCTCAAGTATTCATGAACCATCCTCCAGAATAGACCAGAGATTGGACCACAAATCTGGTCTCCGTAATTTACAAAGATCAAAATTATAGAAATCCCTTTCTCTGACCATAATGGAATAAAGTTTGAAATCAATAACAGGTGGAGAATGGGAAATATCAAAAATATATGGAGCTTAAACAGCACATTCTTAAACAGTCAGTGGATCAAAGGAGAAATTTCAAGTGAAATCAATAAATATATTGAGACAAATATAAATAAGAACACAAAAAATCAGAACTTTTGGTCTGCAGCAAAGGGAGTGCTGAGAGGGAAATTTATAGTGCTAAATACCTACATTAAAAAAGAAGAAAGAGCAAAAGTCAAAGCCCTAACTACAAACGTGAAAGAACTGGAAAAAGAAGAGCAAACTAATCCCAAAATGATCAGAAAGAAAAAAATGACAAAGATCAGAAGGGGAATAAATGAAATTGAGAGCAACAACAACAACGAAAAAATAGAGCAAATTAGCAATAACAAAGTTTTGTTCTTTGAGAAGATCAATAAAATTTACAAACTGTTAACTAGACTGACAAAGATAAAAAAAGAGAAGACACAAATAAATAAAACTTTAAAAAGTGAGAGGAGGGCATCACTACTGAACCCACAGACATAAAAGAGATGATAAGAAGATATTATGAACAACTGTACACTAACAAATATGCAGCATATTTGAAATGGACAAATTTCTAGAAAGACATGAAAAACCTATACTGATCTTAGAAGATACAGAAGACCTCAATAAAACAATCACAAGTAAAGAAATCAAAATAGTCATAAAACACCTACCAACTGTACCCTTAAAAAACTGAAATGGAACCAGCAAGATGGCAGTGGAGTAAGAGCTCTGAGAATCAGCTCCTGTGATGGGGCAGTTGGTGATCACCCAGAGCTATTAAGATCAATTGCTTGGGGGCTCCAGGAGACCAGAAGTGCATTCTGCAACATCCTTGAAAGAATGGAAGGAGAAGACTGCCCATAAGCAGAGAAGATTTGTAAGTAGAGCACACCACACCACGGAGGCCAGTGCTTAACCTCCACTGGAGATACAAGCCGCCTCAGGAGCTGTTCCAAGGCTGGAATTGAAAGCTCCACTTCCTAAAATGGGGGAGAAAGAGACAGTTTGGCAACAACTTCAGCTACTGATTAGTAAATTTGTCATGCTAAAGTATAATCCTAGGAACTGCTAAAGTTTGAACTGGTCCAAGTCAGAAAGAAGAGCCCGGTGGCCACCATCTAACTCTGCACCTGACATGACGGGAAGCAGGGCTGACTGAAAATCACAGTGCTGGTAGCGACTGGCTTCTTTACATTTAGATCAGATTGCAGCTCTAGCCTAAGCCCTAGGCCTACCTTGGGCAGGGAGGAAGCTGAGGGGAGATGTGGCAGCCTCTCAGAGAAACTACAGGCCAGTGATCATCCTACTTTGGTAGTGAAAGCCACTCCAGGAGCTATTCTGTGGCAAGAATTGGAAGCACCATTTCCCAAAAAGAGGGGAGGAAGATATGGTTGACCACTGATTTCAGCTACTGATTAGTCAGTTTGGCTGGCTAAACTATAACCCTTGGAACAGCTAAAGTTTGAGCCTTTCCAAGTCAGAAGGAGGCTGGTAGCCACTATTTTGACTCCACCTCCAGCATGAGAGGAAGTGGAGATGACTGAAAATCACAATGACAGTAGAGACCAGTGTCTTTCACCCAGACTGGCCTGCAGTCCTGGCCTAAGCTTTACCCACACCTCTAGCAGGGAGGAAGCTGAAAGGCCCTGCACCAGCCTATCCAGGTAACTGTGGGTACAGTTAGCTGGCACAGACTGAATAATCAGAAGTCTACCAGGGTACATGTGGTCATCTTGGAACTGCCCTGCATAAATTGCTGCCCACACCTGATGCTGCATCCCTGCCCTAGGCAAGGGAGAAAGGGATGTGAAGCTTCATCAGTTTCTCTGGCAACTACAGTCAAGGCCTGCATGACTTGGATTGTTTTTTCCCTAGCCCTGGCAAAGGAGAAAGTTGGGGGAAGCTTCCTTGGTCTTTGGGGCAAATGAGGGTAGCTTGAGCCTACACAGCTTATAGCACCAACTACATCCTTGTCTCCTACTACACAACTGACAAGGGAGAAGGGCAGGAAGCACTAAACTAAAGAGAAAAACTGCACCCAGAATAAATACTCTAATAAGCCAGATGCCAAGACACCAACAAAAAATTTCAATTCACACCAAGAAAGAGGAAGATATGGCCCTGTTAAAGAAAAAAGATAAGCGTCCAGAGGACATAAAGGATTTGAGATAACTAATTCTGGATGTTCAAACAAATCTCCTTAATAAATTCAATGAGATAGCTAAAGAAATTAGGGATATTAAGAAGATATTGGATCAGCACAAAGAAGCATTTGAAAGTATACATAGAAAAATAGCAGATCTTATGGGAATGAAAGATGCAATAAATGAAATTAAAAATACACAGGAATCACATAATAGCACATTTGAGGAAGGAGAGGAAAGGATTGGTGAGCTTGAAGAAATGGCCTCTGAAAGTGAATATACAAAGGAACAGATGAAGAAAAGATTGGAAAACTTGAACAAGGTCTCAGGGAACTAAAGGACAGCAAGAGAGACATGCAAACATATGTGTCATGGGTGTCCCAGAAGAAGAGGAGGAAAAATGGGTGGAAGGAATATTTGAAGAAAGAATGGTAGAAAATTTCCCAACCCTGTTGAAGGACATAGATATCCATGTCCAAGAAACACAACATACTCCCATCCAAAAAAATCCTAATAGACCAACTCTGAGACACATATTAATCAGAATGTCAAATGCCAAAGACAAAGAGAGAATTCTGTGAGCAGCAAGAGAAAAGCAATGCATAATATATAGGAGATACCCAATAAGATTAAATGCTATTTCTCACCAGAAACCATGGAGACAAGAAGACCGTGGTATGATATATTTAAGACACGGCAAGAAAAAACTCCCAGCCAAGAATCTTAAATCCAGCAAGATTGTCTTTCAAAAATGAGGGTGAGTTTAGAATATTCACAGATAAACAGAAACTGAGAGTGTTTGTAACCAAGAGGCCAGCTTTGCAGGAAATACTAAAGGGTGTGCTACGGTGTGAAAAGAAAAGACAGGAGGGAGAGGCCTGGAAGAAAGTCTAGAAATGAAGATTATATCAATAAAATAACTCAAAACATCAAAAGGGTGGTGAAAATAAAATGTGACAGATAAAACCCAAATATTCAGGAATAAATTTTAATCAATAATTTAAAGCCCTTGTATTCAGAAAACCACAACTCATTGTTAAAAGAAATAAAAAAGACCTAAATAATTGGAAAAACATTCTATGCTCATGGATTAAAAAAGAAAATATCATTAAGATGTCAATTCTACTCAAATTGATATAAAGATTCAATGCAATATTGATAAAACTTCCACAGAATTTTTAAAAATAAATTGAAAATATGATTATCAAATTTGTTTGGAATGGTATGGGTCCTGAATAGCCAAAAACATCTTAAAAAGGAAAAGCAAAGTTGGAAGATTCTCATTTCCAGACTTTAAGTCATATTACCTAGATACAGTGATAAAAACAGCATGGTACTGGCATAAAGATGGACACATAGACCAATGGAAGTGAATTGATGGTTAAAAACCAGACCCTCACATCTACGGTCAAGTGAACCCACCCAGCTTGGGCAGAACAGTCCATTCAACAAATGTTGCTGAGAAATTGGATATGCATGGCAAAAGAATGAAAGAGGACCCGTATCTCACATCCTATACAAAAATTAACTCAAAATGAATCAAATACCTAAATATAAAAGCAAGTACCATAAAGCTTCTAGAAGAAAATATAGGAAAATATCTTCATAACCTGATGGTGTGTAGTGGATTCTTAAAGGAGATAAGAGGAAGATTGAGATGGACTACTGATAATTAACGTATGTAGAAGTTTTAATTAGCTTTACTGTAAAAGTGTGGAAATGTACAGAGTTGATGGTGCCACATTATAGTGAGTAACAGCTGGTTTATAAGTGGGGATGTGGCTGAAAATGGTAGTCTAGGGATGTAAATGCCAATTGACAGAAAGCTAGAGAAAAATCTAGGGACTGAATTGCACATTAAACCCAGAGGTGGATTAGAACAGTGGTTGATGGTACAGGTGTAAGAGTGTCCTTGGTAAACTAGAGCAGATGTGCATAACTATTGCAGGGTGGTAAGAATGTGGAGAAGCATGGGGAAAATACTGCTGGAGTGACCTATAGAGTGTGGTTAACAGTAATAATGTAATATTTTTGCATGTATGCCAAAGATGTACTGTGTTGATAATGGAGGAGTATGGAAAAAGTGTGTCAAATATATGCTGTGGACCTGATAATAATCAGATGATATTATCTTGTAATCTGTAACAAATATTCCACCAGGGTGTGGTGTGTTGAAAGAGGGGTGTTGTTGGGGGAATTCTGCACATGTGCATGTTTGTTTTGTAAGTTTTCAACTTCTGTTATAAAAATATATTTTAAAAATAGTAATAGGGTCAGTTGGGGGAAAAATACACCAAATGTAAGGTAAGGACTATAATTAGTAGTAATATTTTGACAATATTCTTTCATAATTTGTAACAAATGTCTCAGAACAATGCAAGATGTTGGTAGAAGGTTGATGTATGATGTTATGAATGTTTGCTTTGGGGGAAAATACTTTGCTTAGTAGTAATATTTTGAGGATGGTTTTAATCATTAGTTAAAAATGTTTCCCAACAATGCAAGGTATTGGTGGTAGGGTGAGGTATGAGAGCCCTTTATTATGTTATATATGTTTGTTTTGTAAATTCACAGCTATTACTATACACTTATTGTTTATATATGTTCATGTATGAATGATATACTTCAGTAAATTAAAAAATAAGTAAAAAAAAAAGACAAAAAATGACTAAAATAGGAAATTAAATCTTGTATTAAATATGTCACTGCAATAAATTCTTTTTTATAAAAAACTGAAAGAAAAAATATCCCAAAATTGAAAATCCCAGCAATAGATGGCTTCACTGGCGAATTCTACCAATCATTCAAAGATTTTATCTTGCTTAAAATCTTCCAAAAATTTGAACAGAAAGAATGTTACCAAACTCATTCTATGAAGCCAATATCACCCTAATACCAAAACCAGATAAAGATACTATGAAAAAAGAAAATTACAGAGCCATTCCCTAATGATAATGTATGCAAAAATCCTGAACAAAATACTTGCTAATGAAGTCCAACAGCACATTAAAAGATTTATTCACAATGATCAAGTGGGTTTCATTCCAGTTATGCAAGGGTGGTTCAACACAAGGAAGTAAATCAGCGTAATACACCACATTAACAAATTGAACAGGAACAATTACATAATCATCTAGATTAATGCAGAAAAGGCATGTAACAAAATATAGCATTCTTTCTTCATAAAAAAAAACCACTCTGATACATAGATATAGAAGGAAAGGTTCTCAATATGATAAAGTACATATATGAAAAACCCATATCTAATATTGGACTCAATAGTAAAAAACTAACAGCTTTCATGCTGGGCTTGGGAACAAGACAAGGATGCCCACTTTCACCACTGTTGTCAATCTAGCACTTAAAGACTCTAGCTCAAACAATAAGGCAAGAAAAAGAAATAAAAGCATTCAAATTGGAAAGGAAGAAGTAAAACATTTGCTCAGTTACTAGATCTAGTAAATGAATTAATAATGTCACAGATACAAGATTAATGTGCAAAAACCAGTAGTGTTTCTGTATACTTGTAACCAGAAATCTGAGGACGAAGCCAGGAAAAAATTCCATTTACAATAGTGACTAAAAGAATCAAATGTTTAGGTATAAACATAACCAAGACATAAAGGACCTATATTCAAAACACTACAAAACATTGCTAAAATAAATCAAAGATGATCTAAATAAA
The DNA here is from genome assembly GCA_004027955.1 of Chaetophractus vellerosus. Taxonomy (NCBI): domain Eukaryota; kingdom Metazoa; phylum Chordata; class Mammalia; order Cingulata; family Chlamyphoridae; genus Chaetophractus; species Chaetophractus vellerosus. The sequence goes on from PVKH010005908.1 coordinate 14,199, forward strand.
TGGAAGGACATTTGGTGTTCATGATTTGGGAGACTAAATAATCATTAAGATATCTCTACCCAAATTGATACACAGATTCAATGCAATCCTGATAAAAATTCCAACAGCATTGGAAGCAAAGGAGCAAATTTATTTGGAAGTGTAAGTGGTCCCCTATAGCCAGAAATATCAGAAGAAAGAAGTTGGAGGATGCTCATTTTCTGAGTTTAAGTCATATTAAAACAACTACACTCTTCCATCTTTTCATCGATTTAGCCCATATGGACATTGGCTCACAACCCTCTATGCCCTTTCTGTATCCTGTAAACCTATTTTCCAGACTCTAGCTCTGTGAGCCTGCTCAATTTGATTAATTCATATCAATGAGGTCATTTAATATTTGTCCTTCAGTGCCAGGCTTGCTTCACTCAACATAAAGTCTTCAAGATACATCCATGTTATCCCATGTGTTACTACTGTATTCCTTCTTACAGCTGAGTAATATTCCATTGTTTGCTTATCCATTCATCTGTTGATGGACATTTGCCACTATGAACATTGGTGTGCATGTATCTGTTTGTGTAACTGCTTTCAATTCTTCTGGATGTATATACAGCTATGGGATTGCTGGATCATATGGCAGTTCTATAGTTAGCTTCCCTAGAAACCACCAAACAATCCTCAACAATGGCTGCAGTATTCTACGTTCCCTCCAGTAGTGGATAAGGATTCCCTTTCCTCTACATACTCTTCAACACTTGTAGTCCACTGTTTTTTATAATTGCTGTCAAGTCTAATGGGTGTAAGATGATATCTCAGTGTAGTTTTGATTTGCAGTACCTAATAAATAGTGACATTGGACATCTATGCATGTGCTTTTTAGGCATTCATATTTCTTTTTGGGCAAAGTGTCCGTTCAAATCATTTGCCCATTTTTAAAATGGGTTGTCTTTTTATTTTTGAGATGTAGGATTTCTTACACATGCTGGATATTAGGCCCCTATTAGATAAGTGGTTACCAAATATTTTCTACCATTGGGTCAGATGCCTTTTCACTTTCTTGACAAACTCCTTTGAGGTGCAAAAGTTTTTCATTTTTAAGAGGTCCCATTTATCTATGTTTTCTTTCCTTGCTCTTGCTTTGGGTGTAAAATTCATGAAAGCATTTCCTACTACAATATCTTGTAGATGCTTCCCTACATTATCTTCCAAGATCTTGATGGTCTTGGCTCTTATATTTAGATATTTGATGCATTTTGAGTTAATTTTTGTATAAGTTGTGAGATGGTGTCCCTCTCTCAATCTTTTGGACATGGATATCCAGTTCTCCAAGCACCATTTGTTGAAGAGGCATTCTCTTCCAGTTGAGTGGGCTTGGTGGCCTTGTCAAATGTCAGTTAACTTCATATGCAAAAATCTCTATCAGAACTCTTAATTCAGTTCCATTGGTTAGTATGTCTATCCTTGTGCCAATACCATGCACTTTTGTCCCCCGTAGCTTTCTATTATACTTTAAAGTCAGGTAGTGTGATTCCTCCAATTTCATTTTTCTTTTTCAATATGTTTTTGGACATTCGGGGCCACTTGCCCTTCCAAATAAATTTCATAGTTAGCTTTTCCAATTCAGGAAAAAATGCTGTGGTAATTTTTACTGGGATTGCATTAAATCTGTATATCAGTTTGGATCAGATAGACCTCTTAATGATGTATAATCTTCATATCCATGAACAGAATATTCTTCCATTTATTTAGGTCTTCTTTGATTTCCTTTAACAGTGCTGTGTAGTTTTCTGTGTACAAGTCGTTTACATCTTTAGTTAAAATTATTGCTTGGCATTTGATTCTTTTAGCTGCTATTGCAAATGCAATTTTTCTTGATTTACTCCTCAGATTGCTCTCTATTGATGTACAGAAATGCTACTGATTTTTGCAAATTAATCTTATAATCTGCCACTTTACTGAACTAATTTTTTTAGCTCAAGATGCTTTATTGTAGATTTCTCAAGGCTTTCTATGTGATGGATCATGTTATCTGCATTTAGTGAAATATTTACTTCTTCCCTTCCAATTTCAGTGCCTTTTATATGTTTTTTTTTTCTCTAAGAGCTCACACAAATACTTCTAACACAATGTTAAATAAGAACAGTGACGATGGGTATCCTTGTCTTCTTCTATATCGTAGAAGGAAAGCTTTTAGCATGTCATCATTGAATATGATATAAGTTGTGGGCTTTTCATATATAACTTTCATCATGTTAAAAAAAGTTTGCTTCTATCCCTATCTTTTGATGTGTTTTTATCAGGAAAGGGTGCTGTATTTTCTCAAATGCTTTTTCTGCATGTATAATGTTGATTGTGTGATTTTTTTTCCTTTTAATCTGTTCATGCGGTGTATTACATTGGTTTTCTTATGTTGGACCATCCTAGCATACCAGGGATGAAACCCACTTGCTCATGGTTTACAATTCATTTACTGTGTTGTTGAATATGAATAGCAAGTACTTAGTTGAGGATTTTAGCAGCTAGGTTCATTAGAGAGATTGGTCTATAATTTTCCTTTCTTGTGGAGTCTCTATTTAGTTTTGGAATTAGAATGAAATTGGCATCATAGAATAAGTTAGGCAATGTTCCCTCCACTTCTGTTTTTTTGGAAGAGGTCAAGGAGGATTGGTGTTAGTTTCATCCAGAATGTTTGATAGAATTCACCTGTGAAGGTGTCTGGTCCTGCGCCTCCTTAGTTGGGAGGTTTTAGATGACTAATTCAATCTTGTTAGTTGTGATTGGTCTGATGATTTCATCAATTTCTTCATCTGTCAATGTAGGCTACTTGTGTGTTTCTAGGTATTTGCCCATTTCCTCTAAGTTATCCATCTTGTTGACATACAATTTTTCAAAGTATCCTCTTATGATATTCTTTATTTCTGTGGGGTCAGTGGTGATATCCCCTTCCTCGTTTCTTATTTTATGTACTTGCATCTTCTCTCTTTTTTCCTTTGTTAGTCTAGATAAAGGTTTGCCAATTTTATTAATCTTATTGTGGCAGCTTGATATTCTTTATGAATTCCAAAAATAGATATTGGATAATGTTTGTAAACTGGTTTGTCCCTCTAGATATATTAGATTATATTGGAGTCAGAGGTTTCACTTTAATGTGATTAAATTATGATTAGGGCTTTTGATTGGGCCATGTTATTGAGTCCCTGCTCCCTTGGTGGGTGGGGACTCACAGAGAAAATTACACAGCAGAGAAGATTTGGAGTTTTTGAGCTAGAGCCTGGGAAGTAAACATACAGGAGAAGAAAACAGAGCAATAGAGACAGCTCCACAGATATGTCAGAGGTCCTGGTAGGATAGATAAGCCATCCACCTGTTAGTCTACAGCAGACCTTGCAGAGAGAACTAAGCCTGAGCCCAGAAAGAAATGAGCATCAGGAGGAGAGAAAGAGCTGGTCACCTGATGGTCTATAGCTGGACTTGTTGAGTGAACAGGGCAGCTAAGCCCAAAGGGAAACAAGTCTCAGGAAGTGGGAACCCATGAAGTCTGAACTCTTGGCAGATGTCAGCAGCCATCTTGCTCCAACACATTGCAACAGACATTGGTGAGGGAAGTAACTTATGCTTTATGGCTCGTTAACTGTAAGCTTCTGCCCCAAATAAATACCCTTTATAAAAGCCAACAGATTTCTGGTATTTTGGATCAGCACCCCTTTGGCTCACTAATACATTTATCAAAGAACTAGCTTTTGGTTGTGTTTATTTTTCCTAGTGATTTCTTATTTTCAGTTTCACTTGACTCCAATTTAATCTTTGTTATTTCCTTCTTTCTACTTGCTTTGATATTAGTTTGTTGTTCTTTTTCTAATTCCTCCAGGTGTGCTGTTAGGTCTTTGATTTTAGGTCCTTCTTTTATTAACATAGGCATTTATGGCTATGAGTTTCCCTCTCAGCACTGCTTTTGTTGCATCCCATATGTTTTTATATGTTGTGTTTTCATTTTCATTCATTTCAAGGTAGTTACTGATTTCTTTTGTGATTTCCTTCTAATTGTCTAACTGTGTTATTTAACTTGATATCTTTGTGCCTAATCTGGTTCTCTGTCCCTTACTGATTTTCAGCTTCATTCCATTGTGGTCAAAGAAATTACTTTGTATATTTTCAGGCTTTCTGAATTCATTGAGAATTTTTCTGTGTCCTAGCATGTGGACTATCCAGGAGAATGGTCCATGTGTGCTGAAGAAGAATGTATATCCAGCTGTATTTGGTCGTAATGTTCTGTATATGACTATTAGGTCCAGATAATCTAATGTATTATTCAAGGTCTCTGTTTATTTACTGATTCTTTGTTGAAATGTTCTGTATAATGGTGGTAATGGTGTATTAAAGTCCCCCACTATAGTTGTAGAGGCATCTATTTCTCCTCTTACTTTTTCCATTGCTTGCCTCATGTATTTTGAGGTGCCCTCGTTAGGTGCATAAATGTTTATGCTTATTTTTTATTCTTGATAGATTACTCCTTTTATTTATATATAGTGTCCTAATTTTTCTCTTACAATACTTTTTCTTTTAAAGTATATTTTGTCTAATATTGGTATAGTTACTCCCACCCTTTTTGGTTATTCCTTGCATGTAAAAATTTTTTTCCAACCATTCAGTTTCAGCATTCTTGCATCCCTGGGTCTAAAGTGAGTTTCTCATACACAGCATATAGGTGGGTTAGATTTTGTTATCCATTCTGCCAATCAGTGTCTCTGGATAGGAAAGTTTAATCTATTAACATTCAACATTATTATTGTCAAGGAATTATATTAGCCATATTTTCTTTAGGTTTATGCCATATATTGTTTTTATTTCTCTTTTCATCTTCTTAGTTATTCCTACCAATAATTTTCTTTCCAACACTCTCCTCCAACCCTCTCTCTCCTGTTTTTTCCTTTCAATCTGCAGAACTCTATTTAGTATTTATTGAAGGGCAGGTTTCTTGTTTACAAACTCTCTTAATTTCTTTTTGTCTTTGACTATTTTGACCTATTCCTCATATTTGAATGCCAGCTTTGCTGGATACAGAATTCTTGCCTGGTAGGCTTTTCTTTTAGCACTTTAACTATGTCATATCCCTGTATTCTTGCTTCCAGATGAGAAATCAGTGCTTAATCTTTTTGAACTTCCCTTACACATGCAGGATCTCTTTTCTCTTGCTTCTTTCAGTATACTTTCTTTATCTTGAGCATTGGACAATTTGACAAGTATATATTTTGGGGTGGGCCTGTTAGGATTTATACTGTTTGGGCTGCATTGTGCTTCTTGGACATGTACATCCATGTCCCTCAAAAGAGTTGTGTGGGTTTCAGACATTATTTCCTCCAGCACACCTTCTGCCACGTTCTCTTCTCCCTCTGGGATGCCTATAAGGTGTATGTTTGTGTGTTCCATGTTGTCATTCAAATCTATAAGTCCCTACTGGAGTTTTCTATCTTTTTATTTATCTGTCTACTATCTGTCTGATTTCAGAGCATTTTCTGTTATATATATATATATATATCCAAAGCAGCTCCCTCAGATAGGTCCTTGCCCTTTCTCCACTGTTTTTTGTGAGATAGTCAGGCTCTGCCTACCTACTTTAATGGCATTTCCTGAGAAGTCCTCAAGTGATTTTTTGACAATTCTGTTATGTCCACCCAGCTGGGTCAGAACTGTCTATCAATAAATGATTCTGGGAAATCTGGATATCCATATCCAAAAGAAAGAAAGGGGACCTTTATCTCATACTTCATACAAAAATTAAGATCTATAAAAATTCTGGAATAAAATGTAAGGAAACATCATCAAGATCTTGTGATACATAGTGTTTTTTTTTAATTTTTATTTTTTTTAGGATACATCAATTTACATAAATGTTACACAGAAATTTTAGGAGTACCCATATGCCCCAACTGCCACACCTCCCACAACCTCCCACATATACAACCTTCATCAGTGTGATACATCACCTTTAATAGATATACACCTTTTGGGGCTTTGCCACCATGCATGGACCACAGTTCAGACTGTAGACCACCCTCTCTCCCACACAGTTCTGCATGATACATGATGATATAAAATGGCCTATATCTTCCATTGCAACATCACCCAAGACAATTCCCAAGTCCCAAAAAAGCCCCTGTATTACAACTGCCCTTCCCTCTCCCTGCCCCCAAAATGTCCAGTGGCCCCTGCATCCACATGATTTTGTGATTTCTTCCATTGCATGAATTACAACAATTCTATAACAGGACATCAACAAGTCCAATCTAGTCCATAGCTCTTCCCCCAATCCTGAGGAGTCTAGGATGGTGATGTCCCCGCCACCACCAAGTGAGAGGGGGCTTATATTCCATGGATACGATGGAAGAGATTATCCTGCCTGCAGCTGCAGGCTCTCTCCATTCCCCAGGATAGCTGCCATCCATCATCATCTCCCAACTAGGTGTCCTGGGTGAGTCCTTTGATTTGTAACATTGGAGTTGCAGGTCTACAGAGTCTCTGGACCCAGCTGGCACATGGACAGCCCATGGTCTCTGGTCTCTAGAGGTACACCTAAAACTCTGGCATCAAATATAGGTTTGACTAGAAGATACAGATGGACCATGTGCAGTGAAGACATATTTCAGTCAGACTCTGTCACTCTCAGGAGCAAGGATTCCAAATTATGGCCCACTGGTAAGGCACCAAACTCTAGGGCTATCTGTCCTGATATAGGACCTGGATATCTCCAACACCCTCAGGAGGCCCTCTGTTTGGGGTGATATCCATACTGCAAGTCTAGGAGGTCCTACTGGGATCTGCATAAATGTTACCTCTGGGTTGACCTCCTGACTCACTTTGAACTCTCTTAGTCCTATGAACTCATTTGTCTTTACCATTTCCCCCTTTTATATGAAGTCTTTTCCAGTCGTACTGCCCATTGGCATTTGCCAGGAAGGCTCATCCCCGGGAGTCATGTCCCATGCTGGGAGGAAGGTAATGCATTTTCATGTGGAGTTTGGCTTAGAGAGAGGCCACATTTAAACAACAAGTAGGTTCTCAAGAGGCAACTCTTATACACTAGGCTGTTTCAAGAGCAAAGACTCATAAGTCTAGTCATCAATAGCAAGGGCCCTTCAATGGATCATCCTCCTTTGCCAGACACTGTCCCTGCACTTGGGGGGGATATCCCTACTCTCCTGGAAA
>PVKH010005909.1:0-21578 GCA_004027955.1 Chaetophractus vellerosus
TTTCAGCTACTTATTAGTATAAAGTATAATCCTAAGAACAGCTAAAGTTTGAACCTGTCCAAATTGGAAAGAGGCTGGTAGCTGCCATTTTAACTCCACTCTTGGATGAGGGGAAGTGGGGCTGATTTAAAAAGTCACAATGATGGTAGGGACCAGCTTCTTTCCACTCATATCAGATTGCTGCCCTAGCCTAGACCCAGCCCTCCCCTCCCCAGCAGGGAGGAAGCTGGCAGAACCAGCACCAGCCTTTCTGGGCAACTGCAGGCACTTTCGGCCCACATAGACTGAATAGTCAGACACCTGGGGCTCCATCCCTGCACCCCAATAGGATAAGAGAGGAGCTGGGTTTCCTTGGCCTCTCTGGACAACTGCAGGCGCTTTTGGTCCACATTAACCGGTTCATTGAGCACTTTCAATTCCATCTACACTCCTCCATCCCAACTGGATTGGAGGGGCTGGTGTTTCTTAAGCTTCTCTGGGCAATTGCAGGTGCTTTCAGCCCACAAAGACTGGATACTCGGACACCTGTAGCTTCACCCCTGCCCCCCAATAGGATAAGAGGGTAGCTGTGTTTCCTCAGCCTCTATGGGCAACTGCAGGCACTTTCGACCTGCATGAACCGGTTTGTTGAGTACCTTTGATTCCATCTAGGTCCCTATCCCCCTATAGGATAGGAGGGGGCTGGTGTTTCCTCAGCCTCTCTGAGCAACGGTAGGCACTTTAGCCTGCATGGACTGGACTGTTGGGCACCTGTGGATCCACCACTATCCCCCAATAGAATAGGAGAGAGCTGGTATTTCCACAGCCTTTGCAGGCAATGGCAGGCACTTTGGCCTGCATGGACTGGACTGTTGGGCACCTGTGGTTCCACCCCTACTCCCCAATAGGATAGGAGGGGACTGGTGTTTCCTCAGCCTCTCCAGGCAACAGCAGACACTTTCACGTACAGGGACTGAAGTGTTGGGTGTCTATGATCCATCCCCTCTCACTAAAGAGAAGAAGGGACAGTACTCCCTCAGCATCTCAGGGCAACTGTAGGTGCATTTGGAATTCACAGATTAGATTGTTGGGCACTTCGGAGGGTCCATCCCCACCCCGGCAGGGGAGAAAAGGGGCCAGTGCTACATCTGTCCATCTGAGCAACTGTGTTCATTTTGGACCAGCGCAGCATAGATTGCTGCCCACACCTGCAGCTACATCCCTGCCCCAGGCAGGGGAGAAAGGGGTGTGAAGCTTCATCAGTCTCTCTGGGCAGCTACAGACAGACTTGGCCTGTACAACTTGGATTATTACACATGTCTGCAGCACTGTCCCTACTCCTGGCAGGTGGGAGAAACTTCATCGGTTCCTAGGCCAGTGTCAGCAGATTCAGCCTCCACAACTTACCATACCAACTACATCCTCGGCTCCTACTAAACAACCAGCAAGAAAGAAATAGCAAAAAAAGTCCTAAACTAAAGAGAGAAACTGCACCCAGAATAAATACATCTAGTAAACCAGATGCCAAGACATCAACAAAAAATTACAGTCCACACCAAGAAACCAAAAGATATGACCCTGTTAAAATAACAAGATAAGTCTCCATATGACATAATAGAGTTGAGACAATTAATCATAGCTGTTCAAACAAATCTCCTTAATAAATTCAATGAGATGGCTAAAGAGATTAAGGATATTAAGAAGACACTGGGTGAGTACAAAGAAGAATTTGAAAGGATACATAGAAAAACAGATTTTATGGGAATGAAAGCAGAATAACAGCAGATTTGAGGAGGCAGAAGAAAGGATTGGTGAGCTTGAAGACATGGCCTCCAAAAGCAAACATACAAAAGAACAGATGAAGAAAACAATGGAAAAAATTGAACAGAGTCTAAGGGAACTAAATGATGGCAAGAGACATGCAAACATATATGTCATGGGTGTCCCAGAAGGAGGAGAAAAGGGAAAAGGGGCAGAAGGAATATTTGAAGAAATAATGGTAGAAAATTTCCCAACCCTATTGAGAACATAGATATCCATGTCCAAGAAGCATAATGAACACCCATCTGAGTAAATCTGAATACACCAACTCCAAGACACATACTAATCAGAATGCCAAATGCCAAAGACAAACAGAATTCTGAGAGCAGCAAGAGAAAAGCAATGCATAACATATAAGGGATACCCAATAAGATTAAGTGCCGATTTCTCATCAGAAACCATGGAGGCAAGAAGACAAGAAGACAGTGGTGTGATCTGTTTAAGATAATGCAAGAGAAAAACTTCTAGCCAAGAATCTTACATCCATCAAGATTGTCTTTCAAAAATGAGGGCGAGTTTAGAATATTCACAGATAAACAGAAACTGAGAGACTTTGTAACCAAGAGATTGGCTTTGCAGGAAATACTAAAGGGTGTGCTACAGTCTAAAAAGAAAAGACAGGAGAGAGAGGTTTGGAAGAGAGTCTAGAAATGAAGATTATGTCAGTAAAAAGTAACTAAGAGTGTCAAAAGAGTGGTGAAAATATGACAGATAAAACTCAGATATTTTTGGAATAAACTTAACCAATGATGTAAAGCACTTGTATTCAGAAAACTACAACTCATTGTTTAAAAAATCAAAAAAGACCCAAATAATTGGAAGAACATTCCATGTTCACAGATTGGAAGACTAAATATCATTAAGATGTCAATTCTACTCAAATTGATATACAGATTCAATGCAATTCCAATAAAAGTTCCACTAGCATTTTTTAAATAAATGGAAAACATGATTATCAAATTTATTTGGAAGGTTAAGGTGTACTGAATAGCAAGGAACATCTTCAAAAGGAAAAGCAAAGTTGGAGGACTCTCACTTCCAGACTTTAAATCATATTACCTAGGGAACCAGCTGTGGCTCAATTGGTAGAGCCCTGGTTTACCACATGGGAGGCCCCAGGTTCAGTTCCCGGGACCTCCTCAAGAAGGCAGGCCGCCTCGAGGAGTCAAGCTGCCGTGAGCAGGCAAGCCGCCGCGAGCAGGACAAGCCACTGCGTGGTGAGCTGACTCAGCGGGATGCCGCAGCAGGGAGAGACAAGCAGACACAGAAGAACGCAGAAGCAATGAACACAGCAAGAACAAGCAGCAAGGGGGGGGGGGATATATAAATAAATAAATAATAAATATTTAAATAAATAAATAAGTCCAATTACCTAGCTACAGTAGTAAAAACAGCATGGTACTGGCATAAAGACAGATGCACAGATCAGTGGAACTGAATTAATGGTTCAGAAACAGACCCACATATCTAGGGTCAAGTGATGTTTGACAAGCCTGTCAAACCCACCCAGCTTGGGCAGAATAATCTGTTCCACAAATGGTGCTGAGAGAACTGAATATCCGTCGCCAAAAGAAGGAAAAAGGACCCCTATCTCACACCTTATACAAAAATTAACTCAAAATGGATCAAAAACCTAAATATAAAAGCAAGAACCATAAAGCTTCTAGAAGAAAATGTAGGAAAATGTCTTCAAGACCTGGTGGTATGTGGTGGATTCTTAAAGGAGATAAGAGGAGGACTGTGATGGACTACTGATGTTTAATGTATGTAGAAGTTTTAATTAACTTTACTTTAAAAGTGTGGAAATGTATAGAGTTGATAGTAACACATTTTTGTGAGTAACAGCTGGTTTATAAATGGGAATGTGGCATAAAGGGTAGTCTAGGGATGTAAATGCCCATTGAAAGAAAGCTAGAGAATAGTGTAGGGACTGACTAACACAGTAAACCCAGAGGTGGATAAGAATTGTGGTTGATGGTACAGATGCAAGAGTGTCCTTTGTGAGTTAGAGCAGATGTAGAGATGTACATCACTATTGCAGGGTGTTGTGAATGTGGAGAAGCATGGGAAAAATACAACTGGAGTGACCTATGGACTGTGGTTAACAGTAATAATGTAATATTCCTGCATCTAAGCCAAAGATGTACTGTGTTGATAATGAGGAAGTATGGAAGAATTGTACCAAATATACGCTATGGAAGTGGTAATAGACTGATGATATTATCTCATACTCTGTAACAAATGTTCCACAACAATGGTGTTTTGGTGAAAGGTTGCCGTATGTGAATTCTACACATGTGTATGATTGTTTTGTAAGTTCACAACTTCTATAATAAAAATATATTTTTAAAAAATAGATAAAGCAATTACAAGGCTATTGCAAGAGTCTTATTAAGACATGATGGGAAAGCAGATGTGGCTCAAGCAATTGGGCTTCTACCTACTACACGGGAGGTCCCCCGGTTCGGTTCCCAGAGCCTCCTAAAGAAGACAGCAAGCTGGTGCAACAGGCAGACCCGGCAAGCTAATGCAACAAGAGACACAAGAAGAAAAACATAATGAGAGACACAACAAAGCAGGGAACAAGGTGGCTCAAGTGATTAGGTGCCTCCCTCCCACCTCAGGGGTCACTTGTTCGGTTCCCGGTGCCTACTAAAGAAAAAAGGAAGATGAATAGATACAGCAAGTGCAAACAACAAGGGGGTGGGGAGAAATTTAAAAAAAAAAAAGACATGGTGGTGGCTTTGACTAAGAAGGGGGTAAAGTGGATTGATTTTTTTTTTTTAGAGGTGATAGAACATACAAATGGATTGATTGTGAAGTAGGAAGGAAAAGACAGGAGTCAAGGATGATTCTGGAGGTGGATTGTACATGATCTTTCTTTTTAGGGATGCTCTTCCCCCATTCTCTATATGAAAAAATTTTCTTTCTTCCAAACCCAAAACAAATCGCTTTTTCTATAAGGCATTCCTCATTCCCCTGACAGTTTGGGTTTTTCCTCTTCCTCTGGTCCCATACCATTCTGCTCATTCCTCTGTTACAGCACTTACTAAATTATAGTATAATTATCATTTATTTCTGACTCTCTCAAAAGACCATGAGCTTACATTTTGCCTGGCATATAGGTATTCAATAAAATTTTGTTGAATTAATAAATGAATATACAATATCAATTATTTTTATATTGAATTATAGTATATTTTATATTACTATTCAGTGTTTTGTATATTTATAATGAATTACACAGCATTTAAGCCTAAGGAAATCTCTAATTTCTAAAACATTATACATAGTTATACATCTGTAATGTGTGACTGCCAAAACTTCTTTCTTTTTAAAAAAATCTTTTGAATTAACAGGATGAGAGGCAGCTGCAGGTACTGGCAGATTACAAAATGCATAATTACTAAAAGTAACTGAAGCATATTAAAGTATAATTTAACAGAAAAAAATAAACATCTGGCATATAGTATGTTAATTTGTCATAGGAGAGTTTTAAAGAAAACACTTGCCACAGCTGGCAGATCCATCATTTCCCTGAAATGAGTAGTACACCTTTTGTTTTTAATTAACTCATATAATATAGAATAAAGCCTTATTTGATTTTATCTTCAGTCATCACTTAAAGATTTCATGCATTGAGGGATTTTTCTCTTGCATTGTATCAACCAAAACTACATGTCTTATCCTTACCTTAAACTGTGCTTTAGTAATAACAGAATGATCTGAGCAATTAAAGTAATTAATTGTAATGCCTAATATGTTGGCCCAAATTTAAATCTCTTATCCCATGTCTTTAGGAACCATAACTCTCTTATTTGTTTTATTTATTTAAAGTATTTGTGGCATTTTCAAAGAGACTAATGCATTGTAGGAAAAAACCTTGCTCCTAACCTCAAAATCATACCATTCATTTATTATATGTCAGTAATATGGAGAATTGAAATATACTTAGAATAGAAATTCCTTCTTTCAGCATGGGTTAGGATATCCATTTCTATGATAGAGACAAACAGGCTGATTATTATTATAAAACAATTTCTAAAGCAGACCTTTTTGAGATAAGCTGTATTTCTAGCTCTCTACTGAGTATTTCCATAGGTACCTCAAACTCAATATTGCATATTCAAAGCTGAAACCATTATTTCACCCCTAACCCACATTTTTATTTCATCCTATATATCTTATCTCCATTAATGGTAACAACTTCTCTCCAGTTGCTCAAGAAAATATCTGGGTGTCATCCTAAACTTTCCATTCTCCTCATTCCCCTAAATCAGATGCTACTAATTCTACCTCCTGAATCTTTCTTGAGTTTGTCCATTTCTTTCAAATTACTGTAATTTGCTATCAACATGGCTCACCTGGAATACTGCTTATAACCCCTAATTTGGCTACACAATTTTATTTTCTTTACAATCTATTTTTCCTGCTGCAATCAGCAGGATCTTCTGCTATTATAATTTAATTATGTCACTTCTATATTTAAAATATTTCAGTGCCTCCCCATTGTGTTTAGAATGTAGTCTCTATTTTCTGTCATGACACATAAGATCCTTTGTGATCTGTCTTTCCTTACATTTCCAGCTTCTTCCTCTCTAACCCCTGCTCCCATCTCCTAGTCCTGTCCGTACTGAGCTTCTTTCAATCTCCTAATTTTATTATCCTTTCTTTTTCCCTAGCCTTTACACATGGATTTGATTGTTTGGAACACTTTCCTTTTTCTGCCCTTGCCGTTGTTGACCTAACTAGTTTTTATCTTTCATATATCAGCTTAAAAACCTACTTCCTCTTTTGACAGCTCTAAGCACCATGAACTTTTTATAGCATTTGTCAATCCATATTGTGAACCTAGTAACTTTTTCAGTCTTTCTAGTAGTTTGTAAATTCCATTATGATAGTGAATGGACTTTGTTCCCCCTTGTGCCCTGTCTTAGTGCGCCACAGGGCTGCCAATGCAAAGTACCAGAAATGGGTTGGCTTTTGTAATGGGAAATGTATTAGCATAAAAGTTTACAGTTCCGAGACCATAAAATGTCCAACTCAAAGCACCATCAGAGATGCTTTCTCACCCAGGTCAGCTACTGGTGATCCTGGTGTCCTGCCACATGGTGAAGCAAGATGGCAGCCACTCTCTGCCAAGGTCCCTGTCTTTCCCACCAGAATCTACCATCTCCCAGAGCTCAGCTCTGGGCAGCCAGGCACAGGCCTTGCCTACTCTCTCGGTCTTGGCCTCTCTGCTTTCTTCCCAAGTTCAGCTGTGGGCTGTCAGGCATGTGGTTTGTCTCTTCAGCCTTGAGCTACTCCATGGGCCCTGCCTATTGGGGGACTCTCTCCATGCTCTGCTGACTTCTGACTCCAGGATCTCTTTCGGCCTCTCAGGGCTTCTCTTTTCCTGCAGTTCTCTCTCTCACATGGCAGGTCAAATGGTAGCTTCCTTTTGTGTGTGTGCATCTCTCTCTGTGAGTCTCCACTTATATAAGACCCAGCAAGAGGGCAGAGACCCAACTACGTCATGCCTTACTGATGTAGTCCAATCAAAACTAGTCTAATCAAGTGATCTAAAGTGAATCTAATGCAACCGAGGGTACCACACCCACAGGAATAGATTAGTTTAAGAACATAATCTTTGGGGATTCAAAAAAGAACTTCAAACTGTCACATCCCCCTAGCACCTAGCATAGGGTCTGACATTAAGCGCTCATCAGTATTTATTGAATGACTGAACTTTGAAATTCCTCCAATCCTATCCTAAGATAAGCACTTAAAACTGAATGTTGTGAGGAAAATTTTCCATTGCTTTGTAACTTTGAGCTTATTCTTCAAATAACTTCTTAAAATAGGCTTTCTATGAGTGATCTTTATAAATAAAGCTTTATAACACAGATATTTGTTTTCCTAGCAGTAGTCTCCCGATTTTATTATACCATTTGACAGCTACTTTGAAAACATAATCACTGAATTATCCTTTTGGTATAAAGTTGAGAGCAAGTACGTAGCTAAAACTTTGAAAAAGCAATATACAGGATATTAGAAATGTTGTTATTGAATGGACTAATCCCTGAATTTAACTAAAATTTGTCGAAGCCAAAAACCACTTTCTGTGTGCCAGGCACTATACTAAGCCTTGTGGATATAGCTTCCCTTTTGGAGCTTTCATTCTAGTAGAGATAAATAAGAAAGCAAACAAACAAAATCATTTTAGATGTTGTAAGTGGTATGAAGAAAGTAAATGTGATAATGTGATATTAACTTGTATAGGGGTGGGGACTGGAAGGGTTAGACTATTGTAGGGGAAAAAACTGTCAAAGACAATGATATTTAAACTAAGGCCTGAAAGATGAGAAGAAATCAGCAATATGGAAAAGGCCAGGAAAATATTCCAGTCTAATAACTTGCTATCATGATCTTTGCAGTTACTGATCATCTTACCACATGCTAGGATTTAAATATATATATATATATATTTTTGTTCAGAGAATCTTCATTTTGCCTTTAGGTCTTAATATCATATGATGCCACAGATATGCCTTACTAACATCTCCTGTAATTATTAGATTTGAGATAAGAGGCAATGTGATTTATTTGACAGAACATTTTGATTAACAGACTAGGTATGGATCCCATTTTTTGTTCATTCGATCCCTGTATGACCTTAAGTACATTAAATAACTTCTCTGAGTCGCAACCCCTTAAATGAGAATAATAACTACTTTGCAGCCTTGAAGCAAAAATTAATGCTAAAATATAGTAGAAACTGTCTTGGTTAACCTCTGCTTAGTCATTTTACCAGGTTAACAAGTTAAACTGTTAGGCATGCCGACCAATGCCTGCAGTATTTTACGTACTCCTACCTGATTGTACTCAAGTTTCCTCGTATCTCACTTGTTTTACAGCTTTCCATTGTGTTTGGTCCCAAATCAGGTTATGCCAATTATAGTTGTTTTGGAAATATGTAATTGTTATATGAGTGCAAAAAGAGAAAGTTGTTTCTTTTAAAACTCAGTGGAAAACTTTGGAAGACTTGCTATTGAATTAGGCGTGGACAAGGCAACTCTAAAAGAATAGAGGAAATAACGTAAAAATATAGAAAGATTTTGTACTCAGATTGCCTGCCAAGTGCCTTTAAACTCTTATACTTTGTTATTGAAACCAAAAGCTGAAATAATTGTAGATGATACATATGGATGTGGTTTGTGTAAGAAAGACATTGAAACACTTAAGTATACCCGTACTAAAAAAAAAAATTATCTAAAAACTTTGTATATTCCAAGTGAAAATCCCAGACAGATAATCCTGACCCTTTAGGTCTCCAACTTCTTAAAGAATCTGATAAAATCTTTTAACTCTTTTCCCAGACAGGTGCCAAACCCACAAGATCTTGCCTATGGTTTCAGGGTATTCATGGACATGCATGAAGCCGGTCCATGGACCACAGATTGAGAACCCTAACCATAAATTCTCACCTGTTACCTGCTGACACCTTGGATTAGAGAACTGCCAATGTTAAACCTATTTACCAAATAATGTTGATATTAACCCAGAAATGGCCTAATTTGATGACTCATCTTTGTTGATTATATTTTGTTTACTAAAGCACTTAATGTTTTCTTAACAGATGCAACATGAATTTCTCTGTTTATGAGTTATTTCATGAAATTTTACTTACATAGAAGAATAAATAGCAAATACAAAGTTCCCATTTTAAGAAGGGGGAGACCCATGTGATTAAAACAGAAAGAATGGGGACCGGCTGTATAGCCCAGTTGGTAGGGTGCCAGTTTACCACATGGGAGGCCCCAGGTTCGGTGCCCGGGCCTCCTCGAACGGCCGGACCCCCTCAAGAAGGCAAGCCAACGCGGGTGGGGCACGCTGCTGTGGGCAAAGGCAAGCACCCGTGGGCGGGCAAAAAGGCAAGCCCCCATGAGCAAGGGCAAGCCCCCACGAGCAGGCAGGCCCCCACGCTGGTGAGCTGACTCAGCAGGTCGCCCCAGCAGGGGGAGACAAGCAGACACAGAGGAACGCAGAGAAAAATGAACACAGTAAGAACAAGCAAAAGGGGGGGATGTATAATAAATAAAAATAAATCTAAACAACAAAAAAAAGAGTGAATGAAAGTGAGAGAAGTAATTCAATTATACTTGACAACCATATTTCTAAAGTATATTTGAATAACATGGCTATGATTTTCTATCACATGAACACAAATTATATAATAAACTAAAAATGTTTGGGACAATGATGGGCTATGCAATTCCCAATGCTATCACAACTGATTCTTCTTTCTTTATTTTAAAATTATCTTAAACCTTTTAACACAATATATAATATGCCAGATATTATTGAGAAAATGGGTACAGTTTCACTTAAATTCTTTATTTGTTGTAAAATACTCTTTTGTACCATAATGTCATGCAGAAACTAGAAATTTCATCTATCTCCATGCCTTCTGGCAGACTACACTTAAATCACTCCTAGCTAAGAATGTTTCTGTTTTAAAGATTTCCAGAGAACAGATTATATAGCTTTACTTGGCAAGTGTCTCAACTATAATACCACTGTGAAACTTTCTGGAAAGTCTTATTTAATGTTTATCATCAATCATCATGATATAGGTAACTCCCAATTATGTTCTCTAATGAATGGAAATTTTCTCATAGATAATATACAGTCAGATCATCCTCTTGGGTCTTTCCATTATCCCTGCAATGAAATATCCTGACAGAAAGATAAGGAGTTGCAAAGTACTGACAGGCAGGCTCTAGGAAAGTCTCCAGGGGATAGATTTGGCGGGATCACTTTTCTCTTCACCCTTTGATGCTTTCTAAAATTACAGTTAGACGGTAATAGTGAACTTGAAGGGAATGCTTAATTGAAAAATAACCTTTTTTAGCCACTTCAAACCCCTTATAAAAAGAAGTAGAGGGAAGCGGCTGTGGCGCAAGCATTTGAGCTCCCGTTTACCATATGGAGGACCCGGGTCCAATCTCCGGGACCTGGTAAAAAAAGGAAAGAAAAAAGGCATCCCAGACCTGTGCGGCCCGGAGAGGCGCAAGCCGGCACGCAAACAGATAGGAAAAAAAAAAAAAAAAAGTAAAATATAAATAAATCTAAATAAATAAAAATAATCTTTATCTAAAATATGTTTTTGTGGTTAGAGTCCTTCAGTAAATGTTTGTTGAGCAAATAAGTAATGAAATTTCTAACTGCTAGGTTTTCTATAAAATTTTAGCCATAAATCGGCAAATATTCATTGAATCCCTATGTGTAAGGCACTGTAACAGATACTCTGGAAACTAAAATCAATCCTCTTTAAAAAGAGTCAGCTTGAGATAATGTGTATGTGTGTGTGTATGTATGTACACTTAATGCATACACACACATATAAACAACTAATTCGCATTATAATGCAGGATTGCTAAATGTCTTATACATAGAATAAGTATCATAAAGGTTTGATGTGGGAAGAAAAGCCTGTGGATTGAAATGAACTGGGAAGGAGGCATGGAAAGAAGTGGGGTAAGGTAAGGTCTTAAAAAATGAGCAGGATTTTGATGGAAAAAAAAGAAACAGAAAATGACATAAACATGAGCCTAAAGGTGATATATATATATATGATTTGTTTGCAAGACAGAGCCTAACTGAAGTGGAAGGTTCCTATTGAAGATAAGGTTGGAAGAATAAATTACAGAAAATTTGGGGGGACTTTGAATAACATTCTCAGGAATTTGGACTCTACTTTGTCTAATAGCAGAGAGCTGCTGAAAATTATTGCTCAAAGATACAAATTATTAAAGCACTTCAGAAAGATAAATCTACTAGTGATCTCTGGATTTCAGGGGGGAATACCCTATATTAGTTGATCACTCTGTGTGAACTGTGCTAGGTGCTTTACATATATTATTTCACTTGATATTAAGCCTGAGCAGTTGGCTATTGCAATAAATCCAAGAATTAAATTATAAGAACTTGAATTATGATGGTAACAGTGAGTAGAAATGAAGGACAGAGGCAAGAGACATTTCAAAGGAAGAATCTATTTAGGGGCAAACTAGATGTTGTAGTTAAAAGAGAGTGAGAAATAGGAAGTGACTTTAAGGTTTTAACCTAGGCAACTAGAGCAGAGGTGTTGTCATAAAAATTGAGCAGCAAGATGAGAAGTAGGTTTGTGTGACAATGCAAAAAGTTTGATCTTAGGCATGTTAAGTTTGAATATAGGACTGGACCTTTACGGAAGTCAATAGAATTTTAGGTGCCTTTCCAAATAAAGTGTTAATGTTTGTATTCATAGAATGCCTAATACACACACTCACACATACATACTGTTTCACCTATTCACTTAACAAACATTTAGTGATTGTCTGCCATGTTACAGCACAGGGAAGTGGTTAAGAGCACAAACTTTAGAACCAAAGGGCCTGGTTTTCTATCTTGACTCCACACCTGACTAGCTTTGTGACCCCAGGCAAGTTTCTTAATTTTTAAATTTCTGTCTTTTCATTTTCTCATATGTAAAACTGGGATTTCATGGGTTGTCATGAAAATTAAATAAGTTAATTTAGGTAAAGCACTTAGAACAGTGCCGGGTACATAGTAAGCACTCTGAAAATATTTACTGTTATTATCACTATTGTCATCTTCACTTTTATTTGCAAAGTCCTGTCAGTACTAGGTTATAAGGATATGAAGACAAATAAATAACAAAGTTGCTCACCATGCAATGGAAGTAGGGATTGGGGGCACACACTATTGGAGAATAGACAGAGCTTGATATACAAAGAGATCAATATTTACACGGATAAAAATTAACTTAAAATATTTATCTACTGTGCAGAAAAGAGTAATCATAACAGGCCTAAGACTGCTAGGTTGGAGCGGTGATTTGAAGCTGTATGTACCCCAGAAAAACATGTTTTAAATTTAATACATTCCTGAGGGCATAAACCCATGTAAGTCGGACACTTTAATGAGGTCATTTCAGTTAGAGTGTGGCCCACCTCAATCAGGATGGGTCTTAATCCTATTACCCAAGTCCTTTATAAGCAAAATGAAATTCAGACAGAGAGAGGGAAAGCCACAGGAAGCAAGAAACTGCATCGGCTTTGTATCCTTTCACTGGGAGTATGACTAAATGCTGAATCCTGTAAGTCGACTTTTCCTGGAAAATCATAGAACTGGGGAATGGTCTTGGGGAACCCTGACCCACTTACCTCCCAGAAATCAGTAATGTTTCTTTCTTAATTTTATTTGACAGGAACAGTTATTAAGTATGTGCTATACTCAGAAACCTAGATGTGCACTTAATACTCTGAGGAATTACAGAGTACATATTGGTATCAGAATTTGGTTTGCCCAAGAGTTTGAAAGGGTGAAAAGAAGACCCATGTAATTACTGCCTAATAAGTCTCTTGGACATAGTTCCTAAAATGACATGCATTTTGACCAACCTGGAATATCATTCATCCTTCACCAGCACTTTAGACCCTGCTACAACTCTCAACTCCTCATATTATAAAATATCCTGGAACCTACTAAATATCCTCATATGGTACATTTTTAAATTTCGTTCATCTTGACCAGAAGAAAGAGACTCTGGCATTGTTGGCACCGAGAAGCATCTTTTACTTTTGTTTCAACTGCTTCACAAAGTATCTTTGCCAGATTAAAGAGTTTTTCTGCTTTGCTAGTACCTTTTGTAGTCAATCTTTCCCTTAACTAATGAATTTTACTTATCTGACCTAGATTTTTTCCTGTTTTTCAAGATCTCTATCCTTCTGTATGAGACCTCTTCTGCATATACATGGTTCAGTAGTCAGCCAAAGATTTGGGTGGGGTTATATGCAAATTTAGTATTCAGCTACTCAGCATCTCCCTTTCATCTAGAATTTCACTGCTAACTTTCCAGCTGGTGTTGTGTTGTGTTGTTCTGTTTTTAACCCATATTTTTCTTGCATTTTGTTTTCAAATGTGTTTTATAAAATGAATGCTGTCACTGATACCAGAGAGAGTGTGCTTTTCTTACACTTACCAAAGAGTAATGAAAATTTTTCTGCTCTCTGACCCTCTGTGGCAGTTTGATATAGCTATAAATTCCAAAAATAAGTATGGATTATGTTTGTAAACTGGTCTGTTCCTCTGGGCGTGATTAAATTATGATTAGGACTTTGATTGGGCCACGTCAGTAGGGCGTTGAGCCCCGCCCCTTGGTGGGTGGGGTTTCAAAGATAAAAGACATGGCAAAGGACAGAGTTGGAGTTTTGATGTTGGAGTTCTGGTGTTGAGTGTTAATGCTGGAGCCCAGGGAAATAAGCACACAGAGGAACTTGGTCGTGAGGAAAGAGAGAAGGCCCCAGGAAAAAGAGACAGAGCCTTTCACCTGACAGTTCACAGTTGGCCTTGTGGAGAGAGGCAAAGCCTAGAGAGCCTCATAGTCTACAGCTGACCTTGTGGAGGAAACCGAGGAGCTGAGCCTGGAGAGAAACGGAGCCCCCGGAAGAGCGGAACTCAGGAAGCCTGATCCCTGGCAAATATCGGCAGCTGTCTTGCTCCAACGCGTGGCCATAAACTTTGGTGAGGGAAGCGCTTTACGGCCTGGTAAATGAAAGCTTCTACCCCAAATAAATACCCTTCTATAAATGCCAACAGAGTTCTGGTAATTTGCATCAGCACCCCTTTGGCTGACTAATACAGCCTCCATCTCCTGAGACCTTGACCTAATAATTTGGGATAAGAGTTTGTACAATGATTAAAAGTCAGGGTTTTGATTAGGAGCACTTGCCTTTGGAATCAGATACCCCCGTGGGTATGTGTATCATCTGTGTGATTCTGGTACAGTCCCTGGTTCAATAAATGTTAGCTATTTCAGCCCATAAGAAAAGGCACAAATATGATCCTTCTTACCATCCTCACAGTTTTTATCTGCATGTGACTAATCTGGTCTTTCTGTATCGAAACTCTTGGATCCCAGACTTTAATAGGGACTTTTGCCTCTAGCCACTCAGGCTTTGATATTTATCTTAGCTCTTCCCCACATTTAAATCTTGATTTCTCTTTCATTGTTTGGCTTAACTACCTATTTTTATTTTTATTTTTTCTACATTTTTTCCTTTTTTTTTTTTTTCTATTTTTTCAAACAAACATTTTCCCTTCCCTTTTTCCCTTTCTCTCCACCCTCCAGGTAACCTCTAATCTGCTTTCTATCCCAACAAATTTGCTGTTTCTAGTCATCCCTTGTAAGTGATAGCATACAATTTTTGTAATTATGTGCATTGCTTCACTGAGCAAAAAGTTTTCACAGTTCTTCCATAATACAGCATGTCTCATAACTTCATTCTTTCTTATGGCAGAATAATATTCCATTGTATATGTACACATTTTGTTTATCCATTCATTTGTTAATGGGCATATGGGTTGTTTCCACCTTTCGGCTATTGTGAATAATACCACTATAAACATTGGTGTGCAAATATTCAAGACCCTTTTTTTGCTCTCTCTGGGTATATACCTAGAAGTGGGGTTTCCAGGTCGTATGGGAACTCTATATTTAACTTTTTGAGCAACCACCATATTGTTTTCCACAGTGGCTGCACCATTTTGCATTCCCCCCAACAATGCACTAGAGTTCCAATTTTTCTGCATCCTCTCCAATACTTATTATTTTCCATTTTTTAAACAATAGCCATCCTCGGGGATATTACGAGGTATCTCATTGTGGTTTTGATTTGCATTTCCCTAATGGTGTTGAGCATATTTTCATGTGGTTTTATATATCTTCTTTGGAGAAATGTCTACTCAAGTCCTTTGCCCATTTTTTTTTAATTGGGTTGTTTGTATTTTTGTTGTTGAGATTAAGTAATTATTTATATATTCTGTATGTTAAGCCCTTATCCAATATATGGTTTGAAAACATTCTCCCATTTTGTAGGTTGTCTTTTCACTTCCTTGATAATTTCTTTCAATGCACAAAAGTTTTTAATATTAATGAAATCAAATTTATCTGTTTCTTTTGTTACTCATGCTTTCAATGTCAGCTCTAAGAATCCATTTCTGAATTCCAGATCATGAAGATTTACCCCTCTGTTATCTTCTCAGACTTTTGTAATTTTAGCTCTTATATTTAGGTCCTCAATTTGAGTTGATTTTTATATATGGTGTGAGGTAGGGATCTAACTTCATTCTTCTGCATATGGACAGCCTGTGTCCTTTTGATCATCATTAAACACTTGAAATTTCCTATGAGAGTTTTCTCTCAAGCTTGCTATGTTCAACAGCAGCCTAATGGTTAACTTTATAAATATGAGCATGTGTTCATCTTTATCTCAAAAGAACTCACAGGTTAATTCTCATCAGCACTAATGTGCATAACTTTTACCTTCAATTACATTTGACTTAGAAAACTGGTCACTTTGGTCATTTTGTTTTTCCTCGTGTTGTTTTGGATGGAGGCAGTACTTTTAAGATGTACAATATACTTTAATGAAAGCACAATAATTTATTCTGCATTCTCATTACCACCAACATAAAGCTAAGATAAAACATTTGGGTTTGTTTGTCATGGAATCAATGATAGATATTCAAACTCCTCATAGTCAGTGAACTTGTATTGATGAAGCCACTGAGTTAGAATAAGCTGTCTCTTAGTCTGTAGGTTCCATGATGGCAACGACTATGCATTTACCCCTACATATCAATTAATAACACCTGGCCTATATAAAGAGTATTCAGTAATATTTGTGTTATTGATTAATTGTTCTGTCCTGTATATTTATAACCTAGCCAGAAATTGCTTGCTAATTTTAACAAGTATTCATTCAAATATAGGAAGGATACTTGAGAAACTTATCAAGTTTTTAAACTGTTTATATGGCTCATTTGAAACAAATCAAAGCTGAGTTAATTTTATGATTTAAGAAACAAAAGTAAGGTAAATCCTGAATTAACTATTTTCATACTAAGAAATTGGTTTTTGTTCTGATTTTATCTTTTTTAGTTATTTTTAAGTCTACATAGTATCTGCTTTTAACCTGGGACTCTTGAAATTGATCTTTGGCCAAAAGCAATGTAATGCTTATTTACTGAACAAAAAAATTAGAAGACAGCTTCTTTGCATAAGATAATTCCAGCTAATGAGACATAAGAATATGAATGCTTAAAATATAGAATATATACAACCAAAACATAAATACACTACACTGAATCCACTACACCGAGATGATGTTAGAGCGATTAACATTACTTTAAATTCTCAGAGATTGTGCTCCTTTAAGAAGCACTGTATATGAATCTTAAAAATGCATTCTGTAGATAAGCAGCCCAGTAGCTTATGTGATTTTGTAATAAGAAATACTGTGTTGAAAGTGAATTGACTTTAATTTTAATGCCTAATCATATCTCAAGATAATATTGACAAACTTTTGCACATTTAAAATATATATGCATTTTATTTTAAAAATGAACTAATCGGGGGGCCAGCTGTAGCCCAGTTGGTAGGGCTCTGATTTACAACATGGGAGGCCCCAGGTTCGGTTTCCGGGGCATCCTCGAGCGGGCAGATCGCCTTGAGAAGGCAAGCTGCTGCAGGCAGGGCAAGCCGCTGCGAGCAGGGCCAAGCCGCCGCAAGCAGGCAGGCCGCTGTGCAGTGAGCTGACTTGGCGGGTCGCCGCAGCAGGGCCAGACAAGCAGACAAAGAACGCAAAAAAAATGAACACAGCAAGAACAAGCAGAAAGAGGGGGATGTATAATGAATAAAAAAATAAATCTTTAAAAAAAATGAACTAATCCTTTAAAATATGACCTATTAATGAGCAACTTTATGTTGTAGATCAAGATATTTTTGTTCAGACCTTGAATGTGTATCTTGATAATAAAGATTCTATTTTGTTAGATTTTGAACAATTAGTGGCATTTAAAATTTTTTTTCTCTCTCAATAGGAGTGAGCTGAGTCGACAAAAACTTCATACACAAGAACTGCTTTCTCAGCTGGAAATGGCAAATGAAAAGGTAGTTGAGGTAAGGTAGATAGTCACTCTCCTGGGAAGTACTTTCTGCTACAGCTTGATAAACATATTATAGAAATTTACCTGAACCAAGTCAAAATGAATTCTCTACTTGGAAATGTCCATACAGATGTGAGTATTTCTTGTAGAAATCACCCATAACCCTAAAAGTCCTTTAAAAGCTTTGAAAGTCAGTGATTCATCATATGTAAATGATAAAAGGTAGACCTCTTATTTCAATTTTACCAGTGCAACTTGTACAGTGCTTCACAGAATGTGGTTGGATCCTCTTTATTCTTATGCATGTCTAAGATTATTCTTTTTAAACCCATTCCTCTTATTTTGTTTAAATCTGTCACAAAAAAACACATAGAAAATGCATTTGCCTATTAGAATATATTAAAATACTCCTATAGATTGATGCCTTAGAACTAAATATAGCAAGAGCTCATCATTTTTTTTTCCTTTGAGGCTTTTCAAAAGGAAACAATTGCTAGATTATTCTTAGGGCTTTCTAGAGCTCTGGTTCTTCATATGATGTTCTAATTTTGAATGTGTTTTTCAGAATTAATTCTTCATGGACTACTATAGGAGCCACAGTGAAATTATTGCTCTTGAGCATTATAGCATTATAAATTGATATGAGCCATTTAGAAAACAATTAAACAAGAGCCATGAAAATAGTCTTTGATGTAGCTCCCACTTCCAGGAATCTGTTCTAAGGGAAATAATCTAAATTATGAAAAACTTTAAAGAAAGATATTCAACACAACAATGTTAATAAAATTCGGAGGTCAAAAGCAACCAAAATGATCGATTGAAATGGAATAGTTGCATATATTATAGTATGATTTACCCAATCTGTACTGTTCTTTAACCATTATGGTAGCAGTATGGAAAATTGTACATGTTATGTATTTTGATGATAAACTCTGAAAATTATTATATTTTTTTTAAATGCACTTTTTTTAAGATTTTTTTTTTATTTATTACATATCCCCCCCCTTCTGCTTGCTCTTGCTGTGTGTCCATTCTTCTGTGTTTTTCTATGTCTGCTTCTTGTCTCCCCCCTGCCTGCGGCGACGCGCCGAGTTGGCGCTCCGCGGCGGCGGCTCGCTCCGTTCCAGGATGGCTCCATTCCTTTTTCACGGGCGGCTCCGCTCCATGTTTTGCAGGCAGCAGTCCTCCATGCTTTTTGCAGGCTGCTCGGCTTCCGCAGTTCGCAGGCGGCAGCTCCGCTTTTCACGGGTGACTTTGCCATGCCCGTGGGGGCTCCGCCCTGCCCGTGGCGGCTTTTTGCCTTGCTCACGGCGGCTCTGCCCCACCCACGGCGGCTTGCCTTTCTCAAGGCCGTCTGCCCGCTCAGAGAGGTCCCCGGGAACCGAACCCGGGGCCTCCCATGTGGTACCCCAGTGTGTTCTTTATCCACTGAGCTATCTAGCCGGGCCCTGAAAATTATTATAGATGATAGGAATTTTTTGCCCAAGTCTTCTCTAATGATATGATGATCCTCTTAAAATTTAAGACTACATATTTAAACATCTTGGTAAATTAGAAGAGTCAATATGGTTCTCTTCATAAATTTTAATTTTTGCTTCTGGGCATAATAAGAAATGTAATAAGCTCATTTTAACCGGATGCTATCGTTTTAATATTTTATATTACTAGGCATGACATTCACTGTTATCATTTGTATGTTAGGACACAGAAACTATCTAGCTCTTCATAAAAAAGTATGTTTTTCTTGCTATTCCTGAT
Organism: Chaetophractus vellerosus; assembly: GCA_004027955.1. Classification (NCBI taxonomy): domain Eukaryota; kingdom Metazoa; phylum Chordata; class Mammalia; order Cingulata; family Chlamyphoridae; genus Chaetophractus; species Chaetophractus vellerosus. Next base: position 19,555 of record PVKH010005909.1, read on the forward strand.
TGGGCTTATTTTATTCTCTCAGTTCAAATAAATGCCAGAAAAGCTGTTTAACAATTCTAGTTGTACAAAAACTTTTTTTTTCCATGAAAGCCTGTGCACATAATGTAGACTTGAAATATACAAGCAGTAATGTCAATTAAAGAGAAACCAAAGGCCAGAGCTAAAAGAAATTAGACAGCAAGAAAAAGTCCAAGTAAATACTTGTTTGTAGCACTATGCCACTAATGTTATATACTGCTTTAGGCTGCTAATATGTACTACCATCAAATGTACTACAATCAGGCTAGTAAGTATGGAGAGGGCGTGTATTAGTCAGCCAAAAGGGGTGCTAATGCAAAATACCAGAAAATGGTTGGTCTTTATAAAGGGTATTTATTTGGGGTAGAAGCTTACATTACCAGGCCACAAAGCATAAGTTTCTTCCCTCACCAAAGTCTATTGCCACGTGTTGGAGCAAGACAGCTGCCGACATTTGCCAGGGTTCAGGCTTCTTGGGTTCCTCTCTTTCCGGGGCTGTGTTGCTTTCCAGGCTTAGCGCCTCCACTTCCTCCACAAGGTCAGCTGTAGACCATGAGGCTCTCAAGGCTTTGCCTCGCTCCACAAGGCCAGCTGTAGGCTATCAGGCGAGAGGCTCACTTCTCTTCTCCTGGGGCCTTGTCTCCAACATCAGAACTGCTCAAAACTGCTCCCTCTGCCCTTTGCCTTGCCTTTTATATTTGATTCCCCCGCCCACCAAGGGGTGGGGCTCAACACCCTACTGACTTGGGCCAATCAACGCCCTAATCATAACTTAAGCATGCCCAGATTAACAGATCAGTTTACAAGCATGATTCAATATATATTTTTGGAATTCATAATTACATCAAACTCCCAAACGTCTACACGGCGAATACATTTTTTATTTGAACATTCTTTGAACTTGTCTGCATGATAGCATGTTGTGACAAATTTACATTCATGATGCCAGATAACTCTGTTGACCCTTATAGCCTCTGAGTTTTCAAACATATTAAGGAACATAAACAGAGTTCTTCCTTTTTTATACTTTTCACATATAAATCATTTAAGACTAACTCTTTAAAAATCAGGATTTCTAGAATGAATATTTTCTGCTCCTTGACCTTTAGTAATGCTGATGTCATAATTTCCCCAGAAGCTTGCTCTAGCACAGTGATCCTCAAAACATAGGTCCCACACCCCCAGCAGCAGCACCACATTGGAATTTGTTAAAAGTGCAGATGCTCAGGACCCATTCCACCCCTGCTGAATCCAGAGTTCTGGCTGTGAGGCCCAGCAACCTGTGTTTTCACAAGCTCTCCAGTGGCACTGAACTAGCATCGCAAGATTAACAGATCAGATCAAAAGTTGAAAGTCTTGTTTGTAACTTCTGATTCACTTTGCTTTTGAATTTGTTACTTTAACTAGCTATGTAGGAAAAAAGCAATGAAATCAGAATGTAAAACCAACGTTGTATGCTGAAGCTCATAACCTGAAATGTGAAATATATTGTCTTTGCATTTTATTAGTGGCAAAGTGATGTCCAGATTCTTCATTTGACTATTCCACAAAACATGAGGCCACATATGTATTTCTAACTTGTTTTATGTTATTTCCTTGTAATAGAATGAAAAATTAATTCTAGAGCATCAAGAAAAAGCCAACAGACTCCAAAGGCGCCTGAGTGAAGCAGAACAGAGAGCTGCTTCGGCCTCACACCAGGTAGGGAGCACCCTCATCATCCCCAGGTGATAACTGGTCTGAGTAGATAAAAGACGGGAAACATTCCTCTGTTGTTTCCAGAGAGTATTTTTATTTTTACTTGGTTAAACCATTTAAAATTAATACTTGAAGATGAAAAAGTAAACTTCAGAAACAGAAATAAACATTTATCCAAATTGACACCTAAATCTAGAACTGCCACTAGCCAAAGATGGCTATTTAGATTTAAAGTAATTAAAATTAAATAACATAAAAAATTCAGATTCTCAGTTACTAGCCACATTTCAAGTGCTCAGAAGCCATAT
>PVKH010005910.1:0-16354 GCA_004027955.1 Chaetophractus vellerosus
CTGAGTTTCTTCATTGTGACTTCAGGAGCTTGGAACTCGATGCTTGCCAGGAATGAGAAATCTGCCTTCTACTACCCTCAACATTCAGAGCACAGTTGAAACTTCATGTCTTCAGGAAACTATTTTCTGATTCCACAGGTAGTTTTTCATTTAATATTCTATCAGTTCTCATCATCTACTCTCAAAATGCAGCTAATTCTCTTTAATAGTATTCAGTACAGTTGAAAGTACACAAATGATTGCATGATTATTAATTTAATGTCTTTCCATCCTCTCCCCATGTACACTCAAATACTGTCTTAATGATGGTTGTGATCTTGTGGTTTACTTCTATATCCCCAGCATTTTGCATAGTGAAGCATACACGAGATATTTGCTGAACAACGTTTGAATGGGTGAATGAATGAAGGGGTTAATAAATTAATGAACAAGTGATTGAAAAATCAATCTATGAACTTTTAACAGCTAAATAGTTAAATATACATTACTATTAGGGTTTCTTTACTAACCCCCTGTCCCATAATCTCTTTATGACTTCATTCCTGCTCTGAGTTTAAAGATTCATCAATCAAGGTCTAACAAAGAACAAGCCTAATCTCAGGCTATGCCATTGCTGCAGTCCCACAAATGAACTTGCCTGGAGAAAACCACAAAATAACAGACTATCCTCACTGTAAATTCACTATCGCTGACTTTGAGAGGCCCTTAGTGCTATCTAGCAATCATCATGTTTCCTGATCTGTCAATCTCCCACACTTTCAGTGAATTATTCCATGCTCTCTTTTCACTGCTGAAACCTCTGGACACTTCTTCCATTTCCTCCATCTTAGCTGATGATCTGGCTTTATACTTCAGTGTGAAAATTGTGGCAATCAGTAGCGAATGTCACACTCTTACACTGTAATTACCATAATTACTCGTCCACTATTTTACTTGCGGGGATATACTCTCATTCTCGCCTATATTCTGAATGAACGTTCTGTGTTCCTGAAATCTTAGCTAAGGACAACATCTCCAGTTTTCCTTTTATTCGATTTACCTACTTAATGATATTGCTCCAGCTATTTCTCCTTCTTTTCTCTTGAACCATCAATTTTCTCTTCTCTACTAGATCTTTACCATTATTAAAAATGCTTGCATTTTCTAATTAAAAATATTTTTTAAAAATCTCACTTGATCCCATATCGAACTTGACTAACTACACCATTTCTTTTATTCCACTTACTGCAAAACTCTTTATAATATTTTCTATATTTTCTATATTATTTCTATCTTCTCCTTTTCTCTTGAACCAAGTTTATGCCTTTTCCACTCTGTTGAGATTGTTCCAACGTCGCCAATGACCCCCACATGCAAAATTCACTGGCCATTGCTTTGTCTTAATATAACTAGGTCTATTAGCATGGTTTACACACACACTTTTAACGGGGCTTTCTGACACCACAGTTTTTTCATCACTTTCTGGTCATATCTTTTACTTAACATTTTTTTTTCATTGCCATAACATATATATATACACAAAATTTCTCAAGTTAACCACTCATATGTGTATGATCAATTATATCCACAATATTGTGCCACCATCTTTAACATCTTTTTTAGTTTCCTTGGATGCTCAAGCAAATACCATGCAACAGGTTGGCTTAAACAACAGGATTTTATTAGCTCACTTTTTTGAGGCTAATGGAAATTCCAAATCAAGGCTTTATCAAGGCACTGTTTTGTTTCCAAAGACTGGCCTATTGGGGCTGCCTGTGGTGATCCTTGGTCCTGGGCTCCTCTGTCACACAGTAATGCACATGATTCCTTCTCCTAACTTCTCCCTTCACTTCTGGGTTCCATTGATGTTCAGCTTCTGGCTGCTTCTACTGTGACTTTCTCTCTATCTGTATGAACTTCATTCTGCTTATAAAGGACTCCAGTAATAGGAATAAGACCCATCTTGATTGAGTTTGGCTACATCCTAACTGAGGTAGCCTCATCAGAAAGTCTTACAATAGGTTCACACTCACAAGAATGGATTGTGTTAAAGAACATGTTTTTTTCTGGGTTACATAGCTCTGAACATCTGTACTAGCTATTAACAAAACTTTTTCATCACCTCAAATAGAAACTCTATACCTTTTAAGCAATAAGTCCCATTTTTCCCTTCTCCAGGTCTTGTAACCTGCAATTTACTTTCTGTCTCTGAATTTCACTAAATATGATGAATTCTGCATTCATCCATCTTGTAGCATGTATCAGAATTTCATTCTTTTTTATGGCTGAATAATATTCCATTTTCTGAATATACAACATTTTCTTGATCCTTTCATCTGTTGACAGACATTTGGATGCTTCCACTTTTTGCCTATTTTGAAAAATGCTTTTATGAACATTGGTATAGTATATAAATATCTGTTCAAGGCCATGTTTTCAATTTGTTTGGTTGTATACCTAGAATTGGAATTGCGGGGTCATATGGTAATTCTATACTTAACTTTATAAGGAATTACCAAATTTTTTTCCAGAATGCCTGCACCGTTTTAATTTCCCACCAACAATATATGAGAATTTCTATTTCTCCCCATCCTCTCCAACACTTGTTATTTTATGTGTTTTTTAAAAATAATAGCCATCCTAGTGGGCATGCCATGGTATCTCATTTTGGTTTTTATTTGTATTTCCCTAATAGCTAATGATGTATATCTTCTTTAGAGAAATGTCTATTTAGGTTTCTTGTCCATTATTTAATTGGGTTGCTTGTCTTTTGATTGTTGAGTTTTAGGAGTTCTTTATATATTCTGGATATTAAGCCCATGTCAACTATATGACTTCCAAATATTTTCTCTCATTTCTATAAAAATGACTGCTGGAATTTTGATTAGGATAGTGTCAAATTTGTAAATCACTTTGGGTAGTCAAAACTGATTTTTGTGGATTGATCTTGAACCCTGTGAACTCTGCTGCATTCATTTATTAACCTTAATAGCTTTCTTGTGGATCCTTTGGGATTTTCTAAATATAGGATCATATCATCAGTGAATAGAGATAATTTTACTTCTTCCTTTCCAATTTGGAGGTATTTTATTTCCATTTCTTGCTCTAGTGTTCTAGCTAGGACTTCCACTACAACGTTGAATAGCAGTGGTGAAAGCAGACAGCTTTGTCTAGTTCCTGATCTTAGGGTGGGGGCTTTTAATCATTCACTATTGAGTAAATTGGGTGTTTTTTTTTAATATATGCTCTTTATCACATATATCTTCTTGTTAGAGTTCTTGGATTTTATTAGCTCAAGTTAATGTTTATAAACTACTTTGAATAGTACTTGGCATATAAGCATTCTGTAAGCATTAGATGCCATTATATTTATTGCTGTTGGTATTTTTCTTATTAAAGGAAGATGAAAATTCTGATTATATATAATTATCCGTTTTTAAAAGCTCTTTTTACTTCATAAAAATTATTATTCAGAATAATTTTCCCCTTTTTGAATTTCTCTAAATTCTTTTTTTTTTTTTTTTTTTTTTAGGTACCTGGGACCTCGTATGTGGGAAGCCGGCACTCAACCATGAGCCACATCAGCTTCCCTGAGTTGGTTTTCTCATTTGTTTTGCTGGTTGTTTGTTTTTGTTTTTTTCAGGAGGCACAGGGAACTGAACCCAGGACCTCCCATGTGGGAGGTAGGAGCCCAGCCACTTGAGCCACATCCACTTCCCTCTAAATTACTTTTGACACCTTAGTTTGCCAAGGCTACTATGACTAATACCACACAATGGATTGATTAAACAATGATAATTTATTGACTCATGGTTTTGAAATAAAAAGTCAAAGTGTCAGTGAGGTGATACTTTCTCCTCAAAGTCTATAACATTCTGATAATGGTTTGCTGCAATCCTTGGGGCTCTGTGGCTTGAATACTTGAGTCACATCACATGATGATGTCCTTTCCTTTTTCCTCTGGGTTCCATTTACCAGAGAAAAAAGGAAGCCAGATGGCTTCTGGCTCCTCCTCCTGGCTTTCTTGAAACTTTTGCTTTTGGTTTCTTTCTCTTTATAAGGCCTCCCATAATCTGGATTAAGACCCAACCTTTTATTTTTAAGTAGGTACCAAGGATCAAACCCAGGACCTTGTGCATGCAAAGCAGGTGCTCAACCACACAGCTACACCCACTCCCCAAGACCCAACCTTGTGAAAGAAAACACTGCAGTAGGCAATGCTTAATAGGCAAGGATGACTTTATTCAGGGTCCCCTATAGCTGGAGTGGGAGTATAGAACTCAACTCAGTAGAAACAATGGACAGCAAGCCTTTTAAGGAATCGGAGTGGGTTGGAGGTAAAAAAAAAACAACTGGAAGAGAGTGAGGATGGTTGATCATTGCAGGGGTGGGGCTGTGAGTGATTTAATAAATTTGCATTTAGGACTGTTTGGTTTCACTGAGATGGGTGAAGGATTTCCTGAGGTTATGTTTAGGACCACGTGGTTCAGATGTTTTCTTTTGTGGTAATTAGGCCACTTGGAGCCTGTAAGCATTGGAAGAGAAGAGGAGGGAGAAGAGAAACTTACCATTCTGGAGACTCTCATGTGTCTGGGTAGCCAGCATGAAACGGAGAAGGGGAGGGGAGCTTGGGGGTGTCTGAAGCTGTGCTTCCCCCCCCCCCCGCCATTTTCTCCCCTGCAGTCCAAGTTCTTTGCAGTCCCACAGCTACAGGATTGGCTTCAAGATAGGACAGGAGAGGGAGAGGATAGGGATGCATGAAAGGTTAGGAGGGCAGCTTGGTCAAGAGAAAGAAAAGAGAAAGAAGGTCTTGGTCAATCTCATTCAACTGAGCGACACCTTAACTAAAAATAATGTCTTCTAGAGAGCTTATTTATCATGGGTTCACACCCACAGGAATGAGGATTGAGATTAAGAATTTGGGGAAATTGGGGTGTATAGTTCAATCCTCGGCAACACGTATATGAATTATTTGTCTTAGTTTTACTAGTGAATGTTATATATTCCTACCCAGATTATATACTCCTTGAAAATCTGGCAAAGATGTCGAAATTTTGAAACTTCCCTACATATTGTTGTTGTTTTTTTTTAGAAAACAATTTTGGAGTCAATATACACTTATATTATCTACACAATACCCATATATTTGGCACCCTCTTCCTCTAGGCCAGCCTTCTCTGATGTCTGAAGGGATCCAATTTGGGATTGCACATACAGAGATAACTATGAAAAAAAATGTGCTTCAAATACCAAATGTATAATGTTCTGTTCTTCACAGAATACAAATATTGAGGGAAAAAGAGGGGAAATATCAGTTTGGGGTCTGCCTTCTTTCTTTTTCTTTCATTACCCCAGCTTATCTCCCCCATCTCATCACCTCTTTTCTTCAGACTGACAAAAAAAAAAAAACTGCACTAGATAATCTTAAGTGGGCAAGGAAGACTTTATCCTGGGCCTGCTACTGCATGGGGAGAGAGACTAGAACTCCTCTGAAACAAAGGACAGAAAACTTTTCAAAGGCTGGGAGTAGGTTAGAGGAAAAGCACTGGAAGATAGATGGGGGAAGGGATGGTCACTGGTATAGGTGAATGATTTACTAACTTTTCCTATTTATTTCAGACTTTTCATTTGTGAGGGCTTGCTTTTTTCCTTTCTTTTTTCTTGGGTTATCTTTATTTTACCCTAATTTTTGAAAACTTAGTTCACTGGATATAAAATTTGGGCTTGACTGATTATTTTCAGCACATTGTAGTTTTTTTTCCCCCCTTTCTTCTAAATTCCATCATTACTTTTAAAAGAAATATGGCTTTTTGCAACTTTGGGGAAAGTATTCTCCCACACTCATCCCCCATTTTCCTGCCCCTGCTCAAAAATTTTGTCCACTCCCAACTTTTTTTTTTTTTTTGTACTTGGACCTATGTTAGAAATGAACTCTTTCTGGTCAGTTTTAAGAGTTCATAGGCGATAGACTCCTCCAGCTCCTTCAGATATTGTCAAGTATTATTTTACTTACATGTTAATGTATTAGGAAAAATCCCTTCCAGGTACAGCTGCTCTAATCCCATGGGCATACTGTCCTTCCCAGCGAATACTATAGGTGCTATGGGCTCTTCTGTTAGGTCCTTCAGAAGAGCCCCTTGCTTCCCATGGACACAGATGTCACATAGGCCTCTTAGCTATTGGTTATTAGTTTGTTTTTCCTATACCATATTTTTAAGTATGTGGGGATGTCTTGTCACCTAGTTTGTTACAAATGTTTCCATGAGTTTTAGTTTTGGAATCTAGGTGTCTATTTCCAAAACTATACTGTTGCCACCATCTTCCCAGAATTCCTTTCCTCAAGTTGTAAGGTAAATCTTGAATTGCTTTATCTTATTTCTCTTTGCATTCAACTTCTTACCTTGCTCTTACATATTCATTTCTTCTTCTTTCACATTCTTGAATCTATTAATCTTCACATTTGACTCTTGATCTTTCATGGGTACTGACTCTCTTTCTTGCACCTCACTGGTCCATTCTACTCTAATTAAGCCTGCTTGCAGTTCTTTCAGGTAAACATCACTCTGTTCTTCATTGGCTATGATTCCTGTCCTATTACAGGCCAATTGTGATAGACATTTCCACTAGGTTCGCACTGCTCTCTAATTTATAGCAAATCAAAACAATAACTCTAAAGAGTGTTCAGTTTAAAGAACATGATCAATGGGTATGTTTGGGGACCTGATCAGTATTTGATAAAGAGTTAATTTAGCCTTTGTTTTTAGCTATAAAACAGATTATGGTCTCCATATTTCTTCTTCAACTTTCAATATTGCAAAGCCTAATAATGCTGTCTAGGACTTATACTTAGGTTGAGAGATATAACAGATCTTTCTGCATTTTCCCATTTTATCTGGAGCTAAGTAAGAAATGATCATAAATAAGTCCAGGTAATGTTTTCTTGAGGGTAGACTGTTTAGCCAAAGTTCAGATTGTATTTAAGATTAATTGTTAAAGAAGCAGGTACTGTAAGATTTGTATCTTTTTTTAATGAGCAAAACCTTAAGAGAACGGAGTGAAAGGTTCAGTGTGCATCACCGTGCTGTGCTATACCTTACGCATTTACCTCTTACGTCTTGGTCTCCTGTTTCCCATAATCTACCGATGATACTTAGACAAGTGATAAACTCATGGGTATTGACTTTCGTGAACCAGATTTCTAAAGGGTTCATGGTGAAGTTGGGACATTTATTTGTGTGAGTTTAAGAAACCCAAGAAATTAAAGGTGGACTTAAATTGAAGCAAGCCAGGCACCCACATAAAAGGAAATAGGTCTCTTTCAAACCTCTAGTTTAGAGAAAATAAAAGTATCCCTATTTCAATCCAGAGTTTATTTAATTAACATCTACCAAAGAAGATAGCAATGTTGGTTTGTGTGATTAATCATTTATTTCAGAGTCTGTAAGTCTATTCTTACACCTCCCAGTGCTGGTGCATACACGACTTCTTTGTTCAGAAGTATGTTTTCCTTTTCAAAAGATGTCGTCGTCTTCAGTTACCCTCTCCCTGCAGCAAATCTTACTTCGTGAGAAACATATATCAATTTGCTTCTCATTTTGATTACAGTCTCTCTTACAGCGACCATTATATATTGTACAACGATTAGGATCCAACAAGTTACATGTAGCTACAGTGAAAGAAGAGTAACTGAAATTACTGATCTCTTATTTAATGCAATCATATTTTCTGATTACAAAAAGTACAATGTGGACATTTCAGAAAAAATTAAAAATATGAAGATGACACTAAAAATATCCTGTAAACTCCTATGCACATGCTGGTAGTATATATATATATAATTGAAACAAAAATTAATCTATGATTAAAATTATGTCATATATTATCCTTCTAAATTTTGAAGTCAAGATTTTTCATATTTACAAATATTACCTTGAAATTATAGATTCCAATTTATTCAGTTTTTCAGCTATTATAAGACAATGAGATGATATTCAACTTTTTAATGTTTTAGTGTTAAGGTAAACAATGTACTAGATTTTAAATATTTATATCACTTAACCTTAGGATGGTATAAAAATGTTACATTTTAGAGTTCTTACATAATTCTACCAATAGTGTATGTGATTTTTTGCCCCAAATTAAGGTGGGATGCGTTGTAATTTTAATATTTGTGTCTTTGTGTTGAACATTTTTTCTTTACTTTCTTTGAATTAATTGTTCATATACTTTGCTGATTATTTCATTGGCATGGTTTTCACTCCTAATGAATTCATTAAGAATCCTCTTTATATACTAAGGATAATAATTTTTATCTATCATATTTGTCACAAATAGTTTTTCCCTGTTGTGGTTTTTAATTTTGTTAATGGTATTTTTTAGGTAATAGCAGCCTTATTGCCTTCTTTCCTTTCGGCATATTGGGCAGTGGGGTGAGAGCCTTTATATTCTTAATGAATGTTGTTATACCCTAAATTTTCACAAACTCTAGATATGTTTCTAAGCTGCATATTCTACATAATGGATATAGTGGTAGATTATTCAAACAGAAACAGACATCTTAAGTTAATAAAATGAATAATGGAAAAAGCATGTGATTATTTATTATTTTTCATATCTTTATATATAAACTTTGAAAATAAAGTATAACAAATATACAGAAGTGTGCCCAAACATAAATGTACAATTTTAAGTATTATAGTATTATTACAAATTAAGCAGTTGTGAAACCAGTACACAGGTCAAGAAAGAGAGCATCATTGACAATGCTTTTTTTGCCCCCTCCAAATCACTGCCCCTCCCACTCCTTCATCTCCAAATGAAACCATTATCTTGACTTTTAATACTTTTGTTAATTTGCACATTTTAAAACTTTATATGACTGAAATCTTACAGTATATATATTTTGCATCTGATTTCATTCATTCAAAATGTTGAGATCCATCCATGTTTAAGTATAATTCAGTCATTGTCACACAGTATTCTGTTGTATACATATATCACATCTTATCATTATACTACAATTACTATTTAAATTGTTTCCAATATTTGGATACTCTTGTGCTTTACTCTTATTTCACATGTGCTTATTGGTAATTTCTGTTGGCTCTATCCTGAAGGGTGGAATTATTTGGTAGTGTATCTGTATAATTTCAACTTTAGTAGATAGTGCCAAATGTGTTTTCAAGTATTTATGCTAATTTAAGATGTTTAATGTAAGTTTTTAAAATAAATAACCTTCACCAGATGCAGAAATTTAATTTGGCTCACTTGCTGAAATTTTGAAAAGTAACAAATGGGTTTATTGAATGATTATCTCTCTCTATTGACTTGGTCATATAAATTTTCTCTTCTAATCAATTTATGTGGTGACACTGATTTAGAATGCTATACTGGGAAGCGGATGTGGCTCAAGCTATTGGGCTCCCGTCTCCCATATAGGAGGTCCAGGGTTCAATTCCTGGGGCCTCCTGGTGAAGGCAAGCTGGCCCACGTGGGGAGCTGGCCTGAGCAGAGAGCTGGCCCACGCAGGAGGGCTGGCTCGTGTGGAGAGCTGGAACAGCAAGATGATACAACAGAGACACAGAGGAGAGACAATAAGAGACACAGCAGACCAGGGAGCTGAGGTGGTACAAGAGATTAAGCACCTCTTATTAATTCCAGACATTTTTGCGGATTCTTTGGGATTTTTTTTTACAGAGACAATCATATCACCTATGAACAAAGACAGTTTTGTTTCCTCCTTCCCAATCTTTATACCTTTTATTTCCTTTTTGTCTCTTATTGCATTAGTTAGGACCTCAATTATATGTTGAATAAGAGTGATGAGATGGGACATCCTCCTCTTGATTCCAATCCTAGGGTGAAAACATCTACTTTCTTAACATTATTTATAGTATTAGCAGTCAGGTTTTGGAGATGTTCATTATCAAGTTGAGGAAATTCCTTTCTACTTCTAGCTTGCTGGGAAATTGTTATTATGAATACATGTTGGATTTTGTCAAATGCTTTATTCTTTATTTGTTAATATGATCATATGATTGTTCTTTAGCCTGTTGTGATGAATTACATTAATTTTGAATATTGAACCAGCATTGCGTACATGGAATAAATCTGACTTGGTCATGCTATATAATTGATTTTATACATTATTGGATTCTATTTACAAATATTTTCTTGAGGATTTTTGTATTGATTTTTATGGGAGATACATTTCCTTCTCTGATAATATCCTGTTTTCAATTTAATTAAGTTCAGCTCTAATTTTTATTTATTTTCTTCTTCTTACTTTGGATTTAATTTGCTTTTCTTTTTTGAGTTCCCTAAGGTAGAAGCTTGAATTATGATTTGGATCTTTCTTCTTTTCTAATATATGAATTGCTATAAATTTCCTTCTAAGTGATACTTTTGCTGCATCCCACAAATTTTATTGTTATATTTTCTTATTCACTTAATTTAAAATATTTTAAAATTTCTCTTGAGTATTCTTTGACTCATGTGTTATTTATTTATTTATTTATTTTTTATTTTATTTATTTATTTTTTTTAAAGATTTATTTTATTACATATCTCCCCTCCCCCCTGCTGCAGCGACGCGCCGAGACTGGTCACTGTGCAGGCGCGGCTTTCCCCGCTTGTGGGCGGCTTCTGCTTCCATTCACGGCCGGCTCTCAGTTCATGGGTGGCTGGCTGCGCTCCATTTGCGGGTGACTTGCCTTGCCCATGGCGGCTTTTGCCCTGTCCGTGGCAGCTTTTTGCCCTGCCCACGGTGGCTCTGGCCCGCCCATGGCGGCTTGCTATTCTCAAGGCGGTCTGCCCGCTAGGAGAGGTCCCCGGGAACTGAACCCGGGGCCTCTCATGTGGCATGCCGGCGCCCTATCCACTGGGCTATCGAGCCGGCCCCTCATGTGTTATTTAGAAGTGTGTTGTTTAACTTCAAATATCTAAGATTTTTAGCTAAATTTCTGTTATTGACTTCTAATTGACTTCCATCATAGTCTGAGAGCATCTGTTGTATGATTTCTGTTCTTTTAAATTTGTTAAGGTGTGTTTTATGGCCATGAATGTGGTCTTCTTGGTGAATGTTCCATGTGGGCTTGAGAAAAATATATTTTCTGCTGTCATTTTATGAAGAATTTTATAAGAATTAATTGGATCTGGTTGATTGGTGATGTTCTTAGGGTCAATTGTACCCTTATTGATATTTTGCCTGCTGGACCTATCAATTACTGACAGAGGAATGTTGAAGTCTCCAACTATAATAGTGTATTTATCTATTTCTCTTCCTATTATATCAGTTTTTGCTTCACATATTTTGATACTCTTTTATTAGGTTCATATACATTTAAGATTCTTATGCCTTCTTAGAGAATTGACCCCTTTATCATTATCGAATGCCCCTATTCATCCCAAATAACTTGCTCTGAAATCTGCTTTGTCTGAAATGGAAATAGCTACTCCAGCTTCCTACTGATTAGTGTTACCATGATATATCTTTCTCCATCTCTTTACTTTTTAAATGTGTCTTTATATTTAAACTGGGTTTATTGTAGACAACATATAGTCTGATCTTGTTTCCTTGTCCACTGAGAGTCTCTGTCTTTTATTCAAAATAATTATTGAGATAGTTGTATTAATATCTGTCATATTTGTAACTGTTTTCTATTTGTTGCCCTTGTTCTTTGTTTCTTTTTTTCCCTCCCACTGTACTTTTCCCATCTGTGGTTTTAATTGAATTACATATATGATTCAATTTTTTTTCCTTTCTTAATATATCAATTTTACTACTTTAAAAAATTATTTTAGTGGTTGCCCTAGAGTTTTCAATATACCTTTACAACTAATCTATTCCACTTTCACATAACACTATACCAGACTTCATATGTAGTGCAGGAATTGTGTATTTTCAATACCATCTTCTATATACATTTCACTTGTCCATAACCTATAATTATCCAATATACTGTTGTCATTATTATTTTTAACAAATTTGTCTATTAGATAAAGTAATAATAACAACTGTTGTATTTTATATTCATTTGTTTCTTCCTGTATGTTCTTTTCCTTATCTAGATCTGACTTTCTGACGAGTCATTTTTCATCTCTCAAGAATTTCCTTTTAACATTTCTTGCAAGGCAAGGCTACTGCCAACAAACTCAATTTTTGTTTGTCTGAGAAAGTCTTTATTTCTCCTTCACTTTTGAAGGATACTTTCTCTGAATACACAGCCCTAGATTGGTGTTTTTCTTTCAATACTTTAAATATTTCTTGGCCATATCTGAGTCTACTTGCTCTGTCTCTTCAGACTGCTTGTTTGCCTCTTAGTATGCCTTGCAACTTTTTTTGTTGTTGAAAGTTGGACACCACATATGAGGGAAAAAGAAATTAGATAAATATGACTTTTGTGTGAAGTTTTATGTTTATCTGGATAGGCGTTATTTTGTGTTCACTGTGTGCTATCGCTGTAGGCTTCAGAGCTCTGTCATCCTTGTTTTTGTCTCACCTGCGGTCTTTGGATTTTCCTAGAGATTTCTTCTTTATAAGTGAGTCTTGCAGTTCTTTTTAACTGTAGTCCCCTGTTGTTATATAGAAGCCCTACTGATGTGTTAGTAAGATGTGGAGGGAAATGAAGACCTTGATTAGGTTTCGGTCTTTAGTGAGTCTCTGTTCCTGGGCTGTGACCTTCACTAGTGATTCTCAGCCATTTTTTTTCCTCCACTTAGGACAGGCAGGCTAGTGTTGGCTGGAGTTGGATATTTCCTTTAGCCCACGTTGATGACTAGAGGGAGTTGAAGCTGTGTATTCCCCTTCCTCCAGGTCAGAGACAAGGGGGCGCTAAAGTTAGCTATTTCGCTTCCCCCCATCAGCTAAGCTCAGGTAAAACCCATGATGGATAGGATCTGGTAAAATGGCAGTCCTTTATTAAGGAGTACAGACTGCTCTGGGTGTTTTTCAAAATGGTTACTCCTTCCCCACCCTACCCCTGACCACTGCTGGAAGCTGGAGAAGATTTTTCTCTGATCTTCATAGTAAGAACCTCATGGGGCTCTTAAAAGTAAAACTCAGGAAAGTGTGGGGGCTTCCCTAAGGTTGGGTCTTCAGGAGTTTTAACCTCTCAAGCTAGTCTACACTCAATCTTCAAAAACTAATCAATTACCTTCTATTATTCCTATTGGCTTCTAGCTCCAGTAGCAGTTTTTGTTCCCAGGAAACTGTGATTCTCTGCTCTATCTCTCTAGTTTTCAGAGTGGTGGTTTGCCCTGTGACCTCAATTATTTGATGGAACTAAGAAAAGTTGTTGATTTTTCAGTTTTTTAGGTTTTTCTTGTTCTAAAGTTGGGTCCGATAACTTCCAACCTCTTTGCATGTTGGAACAGAAACTCAAAGTCCCTATGCTTTTGTTAGTTTTAAATTACATCTTTTTCCATTCTTTAGATTTAAAATTTTTATTTTCTCACATTTTGTTGTCTCATAAATAGTATATTCAGTACATGCAAAATAATCATTCTGATTACTTTAGTTGTTCTTTTGTCCATTTGTATTACCATAACTAGTAGAATATGCTGAATTAAATTTATTTCATTATTTTTTCTTTTATTTTTGTCTTTTCTGACTTCTTTGGATATATTGCTTGTTTTATTATTATTATTACTGTACCCCCTTATTTACTATTGTGGTAGTTATATTCTCTTTTCCTAGGTTCTTTAAGCTAGAGTTTTCAGTTTTTCAAAGTATAGCATGAATTGACACTCCTCCTCCTCCTCCTGCACAATCCAGAAAACTTAGGACACTCTAACTGTAGTTACACATTCCCAAATTATGCTATTATTCTACCTATTTTAAATCTTTGCATATTTTAAACCCCACAGGACACTTAGAGCATTATTATATGTTCGTTTTGACTTACCTATATTTTTACTTTTTTCACTGCTTTTTTTTCTATGTCTCTGAACTTCCTCAGAAGATATCCTCAGAAATTTTCTCTTTCTCCGAACAAAACTCTTAAGAATTTCCATTAATACACAAATGCTGATGTTGAATTCTCTGTTTTCATTTGAGTAAAAAATGCCTTCATGTTACTTTGTTTTAAACTTTTTTTCTTGAAGCATATATAGTCATTAGATAGAGAATTCTAGATTTTAGTCATTTTCTTTCATGACTGGAAGACATCATTGCATTGTCTTTTGACTTCCTTTTATTGTTAGGTCAGCTCCCAATTTAATACTTAATCCTTTGAAATCAATCTGTCTTTTTCTCAAACTGATTTCAAGTCATTTGCTTTGTTTTAGTTTTTAGCAGTTTGCTATTTAGTGTCTATGTGCCTTTCTTCCTTCTTTGCTTTCTCATGCCCTCCTTACCCATTGTCTCCACTTTGTCTATTTTTCATTCTTTTGTTTTCCCTCTTTTCATTCTGAATATTTTCCTCTAATCTATATTTCATCTTTATTAATTCTTTCTCCTGTTATATAAAAACTACTGTTTAGCACATCCATTATGTATTTATTTGTATTTTTAAATTCTAAATTGTATTTTTGTTCTTTGTTATAGTTTTCAGTTTTATGCCACATTTTTAATGTTGCTTTTATTTATCAGAAAAAATAAACAAATTTATTTTAAAGTTTCTGTCTGACAACTTCATTTTCTGGATTCCTGGAGTCTGTTCTATTGTCTGTGAGTTCCTTAATCTCCTACAAGTCTTTTCTTTGTAATTTTTAATTGCCCTGTTCGCTCTCAAATGCCTTCCAACAGATTTTTGTCTTCTATTTGTCCACAAATCTATCCTGTTGATCTCAGCAGCTGTTATGTGAAACAAACTATTATACTCTTATAGTAAACCTTAATATCAATTGATATGTGAAATGGACTATTATATTTTTATAGCATGTTTTCACATCTGGTAGAGCAAAGAAATCACTATTCGTATTTTTCATAATCTTTATGTAGTATAGACTGTTCTTTCTAACTTAGAATTACGATAAATCAAGGACTTGAGCCTCATTTTTCAGTTCTGCCATTTGATAGCTATGTAATTTTGGACAAGTTACTTACTTTCTCTGAGCCTTAGTTACCTCATTTGTAAATTGGTAGCAACAATACTAATTCATAGTGTTTTTGTGCAAAATAATGAGTTAAGTCTGTACCCGGAATATAGCAACTTCTTAGAAATTAGAAACTATTGTTAATTAATGGTAGACAAATGCGGTTGGAATTAAATCACTGAGTACAACTTTTAGGGCAGGTAATGGGCTTTCTGGAGATTAGACAAAGTATCATGGCATAAAGATAAATACACATGCAAGAAAAATAGGTAGAGTAATTAAATACCATGATAGAGGAAAATATCGTGACCAATGTGTGAACAGATGTCTGGTACCTTATGGTTCTTGTGTGGTATCATGGAAGAGTGATCTGATCATTTAAACCTTAAAAAGTGAGTAAGAGTTATCCAAATACATAAGAAGATTATAAAGAGAACATGTCCAGGCAGAGAAAACAGTATGACTCTAATCCCAGAGTTGAATATTAACATGATATAGTTAGGTTCAAAAACTAATAATGATGAAATAGTTTTCATTCATTGAAAGCCTACACTGTGCCAGGTGTTTTAAATACTTTGCATTCATTATCTCATTTAAGTGTCATGAAATTTTTGAGGTAGATGATGCTCAGATGAGAAAACTCAGGCTTTGGGTGACCAAATAATTTGCCCAAGGATCCTAATGAGTGCATGTTTAGTCCAGGATTCAATCTCATGTTCTTCCAGATACAGAATCCACACTTTAAAATATTCACTCCATGGCCTCTAAATTAAAGAAGTTGGGAACTGACACATGGAAAGCACTCAACAAATGTCTGGATATTGATCAGCGCTGCCCACATTGCTCTTCTGGGGCCTTATTTCTTCTACGACTATAGATAAACATGAAGCTGTGAAAGTTAGAAGTGAGTGACTGGTCAATGAGAAAGAACACGGGATTCTATTAAAATTAATGTTTATGTATGTAAAGAATCATTAGTAATAAATACTTGATGATGTGCCCTGTGTGTGCATAATTAATGGTTTTCAGGGTGCACTCTGAATGGGGAACAAATCTAACCTTAGTCAACTATAAATTAAAGAACTCTAGTTATATTATAACAAGGCATTTAATAGCACTTTCTGTTTTCCTACTCTAACCCACCCTTATTCAGATCTTGGAAGTGAATCCTTGTTTTTTGTTCTTGAGAAACTGTCAGGCTGGCACCCTGATCTCTGTTATCAAGTTTCCTTTATAGCAATGAACAGCATCTGCCATGTAAAATTCTGACTCCTAAAATATTATTTTTGTTTATTTGTTCCTCACCTTAGTTAAGAATATTTAAAGGGTTTAAAAGTTG
>PVKH010005911.1:0-21582 GCA_004027955.1 Chaetophractus vellerosus
TCCTGGAGGATGCACAGCACTCTCCTAATCTGCACACCCCCAAAGTAGTTCCCTCAGACAGCTTTTTGCCCTTCCTCCACTGTTTTTGTAAGACAGTTGAGCCCTGCTGACCTACTCTGATTATATCTTCCCAGAAGTCCGCTCTGTTTAACTTTTTGAGGATCTGCCAAAGTGTTTTCCACAGCAGCTGTATCATTTTACATTCCCACCAACAATACACAGGGGTTCTTAATTCTCTATATCTTCACCAGCATTTATTTTCCATTTTTTAAAATAATAGGCATTCTAGTGGGTGTGAGTCTATTACTTTTTTTAAAAGAAATTTTTATTCTTTCAGTAATTAAAGATGACTTTCCATTTTCTTCTGTCCTCCATTGTTTGTAAAGAGAAGTCTGTCATTGATGTTGTTTCCTCAATCTTTTTTTTTGATGGTATTAAAATACAATCTAATTATGAAAATTAATATAATTTTGGACATTAAAATTATAATCAGCTTAGTGTAATAACCCAGAACTAAGAAATCCTTCAAGTTAATGGCAAAATGGCTGAAACCAATTCTTTCTTTGGTGTTTTGGGGGAAAGATAGCATGTGATTACCCAAGCACAGTGGCAACAGGGTTTCATCATCCATTTATTCACTCATTCATTCAATCGCCAAATATTTACTGAACACTTCTATATATCAGGCATTAATCTAGGAATAAGTGGTAAGCAAGCTGGAAAATGGCCTTCCTCTTAGAGCTTATCTTTCATTAGGAGATAAACAATAAAAAACTGAACCAATTCACAAACAGCCTTTAAAGCACTATAGGAGTTGCTGTCTTGTTTCCAGTGGCCTATCTGCAAGAATTAGCACCAACATTTTTTTAATAACTACAAAGTATTAAGATAGTTTTAGGGAAGATACCATAGCATGGTGATTCAGGTTCTGGTGCTTATTAAATATCAAACATTCTTAAACTCCACCGCTGGAGGTCATGATTCTGTGTGGGAAGGCCAAAGAAATCTGATTTTTTTTTTAACTTACTAGGGGCTTGAACTGCCTAGCCAGGTTTGTGTTTTTTTTTTGTGCTAAGGCAATGATTGCCAAATAAAACCATCTCATCAATTTAAAAAAAAAAAAAAAAAAAAAAAAAGCTCCACTTGAATATGTGTATATTTATCTACTTATAAGCTATATGCATGAAATGCTGTGCTAATAAAATATGAACATCATAAAACCTGCACAAAAAGAAATTCTAAGAGGATGAGGGAAAGAATCAATACAAACAAATTTTTTTCCACAAGCCTAGATGGCTTGCCTGCACAGGCCATGGTAAAGTATGTGGGGAATGCCAGGAGACCTCTGGGCTCCTCATATAGGCCAGGGATTAGGACAACACAGGTGAGGCCCTTTGAATTACAGTTTGAGAAGAGACACTCTATGTCAGCCCTTACTCTGCTCCAAAAACTTACAAAGTTCTAGCATGGGTGCAGAGAATGAGGCAGAAGAGCATTAGAATTGACATGAATTTGGGAGGCCCTGTCTCACTCTACCAGCCAACATATACCTGCCAGCTCTTGTTAACACACTGAGTGAAATATGGAAAATCTAGACCTGAACAAAAGATTACCTCTGTTCTAGGTTTTGCAGCCATAACCCTATGTGTCAAGTGTTTGAACTATGTATAAATGTAACCATGCATGTTAGATCCTAGGCAAAGTGGAGTAGTAGAAAGATCACAAGTTTTGGAGTCTGACAGACTAGTGAGAATCATGGTTATGGTTACATTACTTACTTACTACATCAGCCTGTCTAAGTAAGATATTTCAAACCTGTGTGAGCCTCCATTTCCTTCCACTGTAAAATGGGAAGAGTTAGAAAGCTCTTGCATCAATAATATATGTAAAGTGTAGCCACCCCTACGACCATTGTCATCATCATTATAATTTCATTCCTGTGTGGGATGTCTGGCCCACCTGTTCCCTACTCTCTCTGGACACTGAGCCTGGCCCATTTCCCTAGAAATGATGCTTGTCTGTTGCCTTGTGTGCGACTAAGGCATCAGTTTATTTGGTCCCTTCTGACCATGATGAATGAGGGGAACCCGAACTGCTGCCCACTTCCTTCCTGGCCAGGCCTACATTCTTCCACTACACTTTGAATTCGTTGTTTGGCTTCCTGGACCAACAGCCCTCACTTGTCCTTTTATAAGTAACTTCCTAGCTGTTCTCTCTCTGCTGGCACAAAATTTCAACAGGCAATAGCTTCTCTCTTGCAGTCATGGTCTCCGTTCCAGTGTCATCTTATTTGTGCTTCCTGTTATTACCATTCAAATAGTTACATGTAATGAAAGAGTTTATCAAGTTTGGAGATTAGAAGGCAATACTCAAAGGATCTACTCACAACTGCAGGAATGTAATACAGATATACCTGTAAGGTCAGTGTTTCATCTAGTAGGCCTTTTTTTTTTTGGTAAATTTATGTTTTTTATTATAGTAACATATATATATAATATAAAATTTCTCATTTTCACCATTTGTAAGTGTACAATTCAGTGGCAGTCATTATATTTACTATGCAACTAACAGGCTTTTAAAAATCAGGCAACTTTTTTTCTTTAAGAGGCATAGCTTTCCAAATGTCAGTATTACAAATGAGGAAACAAAAGAAATAAATTAAAACAACAAAGAATTTATCTAAAAGAATTTATAAAAGAGAAATGAATCAGTATCAAACTAAATTTGTAAAGGTGAAAATAAAACTAAAAGTAGAAAGAACATAAAAATGAACATGGTACATACATGTAATCAATCCAAAAGAGAAAAAAATTCATATTATTAAATCTTGACAATGAGTTAGAAAAAAATTTAAATTAGGTCTTTATGAACCTTGGTTATGTGCTAATAAATTTATAATTAAATGGAAATGAATAAAAATATACCTTAAAATTTTTAAGAGTATATAAGAAAAGTATCCTGAACTAGCAATCTTGAAGCAAACAAAAAGAAATGTTATTAGGAATTATTGTTTTAAAAGATGACTACAGCCAGTAAGTTTGTTGGCAAATGTTTTTATACTTTTGAAAAATAGACAAGAATGTTATGCTTTTCAATCTACTTCATAAGGCAAATGTAGTTTTATTTTCCAAAATCAGACAAGATATGCACAGTAGTTTATTAGTATGGACCTAATAACCAAAGAAAAATCTTAGTAAATGGAATGTAAGACCACATGAGAACAATCTTCTACTATGAATAATCAGGTTTTATCTGCAAGACTGGACACAGAGAAAACAATATAATTCGTCACATGAAGAAGGAAAACAGAACCTATCTGAGGCAATGCAAACTTCTACAACCAGGTTGTCTGGCTCTCTCAAAAGAAGCCTCAGAGAGTGCTGCTTACTTTCTTGGTGGATTTAGGGTTTAGTCTGAGCCTTCTGGGCTCAGACAGTCAATTGTGTCTGTATACCAACTGCAGAGTCATTGCCCAAGGGTAGGTAATATTATACAACCAGAATGCTAACTCATTAGTTTACTATGGGAAATTAATTAGGTCCTAAATTCATAAGGCTAGTGCATCCTTTACCCATGATATGTAAATCTATTAATTTGTAATAATAAATCACTATCATAAGGAATAAAATACTCCAAGCTCCTAAGATCAGTGTATTCTCTTCTGATGAGAAAGACCTGTGTGGGTTGCTAGATAAGCAAGGGATCAGAACAACAGGAAGTAGAGTAACTGTGTTTAATAGGGTCTGATACATCACTCTCATCTAGGGATAAACTTGCCAATGGGAATATACCAAGAGTGGTTAAATTCCTCCTGCATCCATCTCCACTTTCAGGTTATTCAAAGTTCACTGGTGAAAGCATGCTTTATTTTGGACAATGCTGGAATAGTTATTACCAATTTTTGACTCTATAACATTCTTTTTCCTATTATTTCCCAAGCTTTGGTTTGATATGTGCTTTCTTCACCTACATGAATACAATCAAATAGGGTATAGATCTAATATTGCTTACTTGGGACCCATTTCATCTCCCAAAGAGAATATCACACATTTATACTTTCATCCATTTATGTGCTAGCTGCAAATTTCACAGGGTAATATAATTACCCAATTTCCCAATTCTTAGGGAAGCAAAGGTAGTTACTTCATTGAATGTGCAGTTAGGTATTAGAAAAAAAGAATTAAGCAGTGTAAACACAGGAAGGAAAGAAAAAATATGTTTTATATATGGCAATTCTATAGCATCAAAAAAAGTTATATGATTATATAACTCAAAATACATTTAAAATAACTAGTGTTGACAAATAATGTCAGCAAAGTTGCAGCATAAAAATCCATTTGAGGGGCCGGCTGTATAGCCCAGTTGGTATGGCGCCGGTTTACCACATGGGAGGCCCCGGGTTCGGTCCCTGGGCCTCCTCGAATGGGCGGACTGCCTTGCGAAGGCAAGCCCCCACGGGCGGGCAAAAAGGCAAGCCTCCGCGAGCAAGGGCAAGCCCCCACAAGCAGGCGGGCCGCCGTGCGGGTGAGCTGAGTTGGCAGGTCCCCCCAGCAGGGGGAGACAAGCAGACACAGAGGAACGCAGAGAAAAAAAATGAACACAGCACGAACAAGCAAAAAGAGGGGGGGAGGGGGAGATGTATAATAAATAAAAATAAAATCTTTAAAAAAAAATCCATTTGAAACTACTAAAATCCCAAGTACTATGGCCTACATCTAGAAAATGCAATGAAAGAGACCCCATTTATAATACTGAAAAAATTTCAATAAATGGGTATTAATTTAAATCAGAAAATTAGAGGCTTATTCAAAGACGGCATAAAGTCTGATGGCAGAATTACAGAAAGATGGATAAATGGAGAAATATAATGTGTTCCATGCTGGGAAAACTAAATATAGTAAAATGACAATGTTCTCTAAATTATTATGTAGATTTAATAAAATGCTGATTTTACAGAACTTGATATTGGTAGTAAAACACACATATGTTGGAAAAGTAGGCAAAAATACCAAAGGAAAAATATTTAAGTTATGATAGTAGCTTCAAACTATGAAATTTTAAGATGTTACAAAAGAAAAGTTTTAAAAGAAAAAAAAGCAAAAAACACTAGAACAAAAGAAAATGTTTTTTTTTTCTTTAAGATATGGGGATAGCTGAAATAGAAAAACTCAAAACAGAATTCAGAAATAAATATAAAGGATTAATACATGCCAGGCCAGAAGCAATCCTATTACAGAGAGGAAAAGTACTAGTGAGCAACAGGTAAGCGAGTAATAATAGCAAGAACTAAGCTGGAGCCTTTACCTCACACCATCCATAAAGGCCAAAGAGCTAAAGTGAATGTAGTAGAAAACAGAATAATATATTTATTCCAACTGTGCAAGGGGATAACTTTGTAACTGCAAAAATATATATATATATCGTCATCAAGATATTTTCAAATATATAGGAATAAAAATTTCTATCCCCCAAAACATATCAAATATATCAAATAAAATGTAATACCAAATACCAAAAAAATGGACAGAGTGAAGAAAAGCTAAATGTGTCACATACAAGTAGCATATAAAGAGGGTCAATGGCCTGATTTTACTTGAAAAAGTAGTTCAAGGAGATGAACCTGGAAAGTGCTACAATTTGACAAGGTGACAAAAGATCACTTTGAGGTATCATTATATAACTATTAATGTAGCAAAATTAAATAACAATGCAACTTTAAAGCCAATTCCTAAGACACTGGGGCTTTAAAGATGCATCAGGAGTAAATAGCCTGCTTTTTGCTTGGTATCAATTTAGGCTAAGAGAATAAAAATGGACTCTATGCTGCTCCCAAAGCTAGAGATCTAGCTATTATAAGTGAAACCCATGCAGCTACTAAAACCATTCCCTTCCTGAAA
The DNA here is from genome assembly GCA_004027955.1 of Chaetophractus vellerosus. Taxonomy (NCBI): domain Eukaryota; kingdom Metazoa; phylum Chordata; class Mammalia; order Cingulata; family Chlamyphoridae; genus Chaetophractus; species Chaetophractus vellerosus. Next base: position 5,898 of record PVKH010005911.1, read on the forward strand.
AATGAAAACCATTTCTAAAACCCCTGGCCCAGCAAACCTTTCCTTTGGTTTCTTTCCATTTTCCTTTTAAAGTCCTTGCCTGACAGCCCCAACTTAGGATACAATTCAAGTTGCTACCTGAAAATGTGCTCCCCAAATCACAATTCTAAGACCCCAAACAAAATTTTAATTGCATAGATAAGATAGATAAGATAAGATAAGATAAGAGCCCAGTTAGGCCAGGGGTAGGGTACACAAAGCTTTACTTTCTGGTTCCACATTCCACGGTCTTCTCAGGTGGCCCCAGATTTTGGTACTGGTTATGTTTTGCAGGTATTACCTGGTTCCTTAGGCTCAAAACTACACTTTCTGGGGAGAGGGTGTAACTTGGTAGTTGAGAGCCTGTTTTGCATTTAAGGGGCCCCAGGTTCATTTCCCAGTACCACCTAAAACAAATAAAAAAACTTCACATTTTTTGGTGGTAAATGAATGTGAGTTTTATTTTCCTGTCCCCAGCTCTTTTGCAGCCAGGCCTCCCAGTTCCCTTACAACTGGGGCCCTGCCTTGCTCTTGCCCATGCTGTTCGGGACCAGACTCCTGAAACCAACATTGATGACTGTTATTGGGTTTCTTTCTACCAGCTCAAGCTTCCCAGCTCACTCCTTCCCATTATGTGCTCCTGTGACCTTCCTAGAATGGCAATGCTACCCCAATGTTTAGTTTCCAAAGCAGGGTTCTTGGCTTGGTCCATCCCACATGAAACAGAGTCTTGATTAATCATGGAGATATATTTTTACAATGTTGGGTATACTATAAATTGGTCTACTCTTTCCTGAATGCAACCTGGAAATATGGAACAAGCTGTCCTTATTCTTTGGCCCAATAATTCTACTTTGGAAAACATATTCCAAGCAAATAGTTAAAAAAATAAAATAAAAGGAATTAGTACAAGGCATTCAAGGCAGCACTATTGGAATCAAGAAGAGAGAGCAAGAGAGTGAGAGGAAAAAGAGAGATAGGGAGGGGGAGGGGTAGAAAAGGAAGGAAAGAGAATGGTTGGTAAAACTATGGACTATTAACAACCCCTACCCACAACCCCACCAAGGAAAGATATTTTTCTATCATAGCTTAATTTCTGTTTTTAGATCAACAACCTCTAAAAATTGTGGTAACTTCCCTGCTCCTAACTGAGTGTCTAAATGTATATCAATAGTTTTCTAAGTTTTGCACACCTTACACACAGTTAAATTTTAAAACAACGGCATTTTTGAGAGGTGTCAGCCATTCAGCCTTTGCTTTGCCTGAATACTTTCCTGACAGGCCCACTGCCCCTGCTCTGCCCAGCTGTGAGGACTATTACTGAGTTCAAACCCATCCAGCCCCTAAATCAATGGGAGCCTGGGCTGGCAATATTAGGAGCCCCTTTCTCATTAGGGAGCAACACAGGGAGAGGCAATGAATGCAGTGATTAAGAAGATACACTTTGGTTTTAATGCAATCTGGCTTTGAAGCCAAACTTACTATCTAACCCTAAGAAGTTATTTAAGTTGTTAAGTTAAAAAAAAAAAAAAAAAAAAAAAAGGCAAGATGCAGAGAAGTTAATATACCATGCCACCCTCTGTGTAAGGAATAGGATAAGTAAGAATATATACTTGTATTTGCATAAAGAAATCCTGAAAGGATACATAAGAAACCAATAGAAGTGATTATCCATAGGAGACTGGAAGCAGAAAGGAATAGTTGGAGGTGGAATGGAAGTGAGATTTTTTTCACTGTATACCTTTGTACATATTTTGACTTTTAAATCATGTAAATGTATTCCCTCTTTAAAATATAAATGTTAATTTTTTAAAAGTAAATGAGAGGGTTGTTTCTAAAGCTCTTCTATTGTTACCATTCTACAATTTTATAACTTAACCTACATTTGACTAGTAATAACATAGTCAAAATGTTTATGAGATCTATTGTTTACTTATAAAGATGCTTAAATATTTTTCAAAATTGGATACTTAGGTCAGACCAACATGAGTATCTTAAAACACTATATTCTGTGGCTAACTTCTATCTATATTTAAGTTTTTTTTAATTTTTCTAAATTTACTCAAACTTAATAAATATGTATTGAGCACCTGCACAGGGCAAGACACAGCCATGAAAAAGACAAAAATGGTCTCTAAATTAATAAAGCATTTATTGGAGGACCATAATATCCTCGTAACAGATGTTAATACTGAATTTAAATGTAATTTTAATCAGATAGATACATATATACATACATATGTGTTTCTGATTTATTAAAAATGTTCTCAAATCTGTTTTAAATATGAGCAGGTGCCAGCCCATCATGCTGATAACCTACCCTGGGTCTGCCCTGAACAGGTAAAAAAACACTCCAGGCTTTTACACTGTGCCCCTTAACTAGAAAGAAAAGAATGTGGTTATCATTTCATAAAGAGCCCCTCAGTCCCCTGGTTTCCAATATATTCATTCTCCCACCCTCTCTCAGCAGTACTAATGTTTCATTCTTATATTAGGTCCAAATACTTTACAAGGTAGTCTGTGCTTTTATTATAATAAATGATTTCTTATGTTTCTTCCACTAACTGTGAAAAATACAATAGCTGTTCAATAAATATTTGATAGGTGAATAAAATGAACAAGTGAATGGAAAAAGGAATGATTAAATCACAACAAAACTAAATTCAGGCTTAATTAAAACTTGAAAAGGAACCAAGAAACCACAAGGAAATTAATATTCTATATATTTATTCCCATTATAGATATACAGGGTAAGCTGGCTCTCAGCCCCAAAGCCAATTTGGTCATGCAGAGAATGCTAGCATAGTGCTGACATGCTGATAACATGCCAGCTTTTTCAAAAGATAGGCAAGCATATCAACTGAGATGGTAGTGAGAGGTATGGTGCAGCAAAGAAAAATTAGTTTGAAATAAAAAGACATGGGTTCAGGTCTCAGCTTTACTACTTCCCAGCCATAACACCCTGAGCAAGTTGCTGAATCTCTCTTGTTTTCACCTCTGAGAATGGAAAAAATATCTGCCTTTTATCTGTTTGCCACTGGGCTATTGATGTAATGTACTAGAAAATAGGCTGGCTTTTACAACGGGAATTTTATTTGGGGTAAAAGCTTATAGTTCTCAGGCCATGAAATGTCCAAATCAAGGTACCAACAGAGGCGCTTTCTCACCATAGTCAGCTACTGGTGATCCTGGCATCCTGCCACATAATGAGGCAAGATGGCAGCTGATCACTACCAAGGTCCCTGCCTTCCCCTCAAGGCTCACTGTCTCCAGGAGACCAGCTGTGGGCGATCAGGCTTATGGTTCCTCTCTTCAGCTTGAGCTGTTTCATGGGCCCAGCCTCTTGAGGGCTTCAGGCCTCAGTTCACCTGCTAGCGATCCTTGAGTCCTCTCTCTCTCACAGGGCCAGGTCAAAATGGCAGAGCTCCCTTTTCTGCATTTCTTCTTTCTCACCGTGTCTCCATTTATATAAGGCTCCAATAATAAGGCAGAGACCCAACCTGAGTCATACCTCACTGACGTAGTCCAATCAAGTGACCTAATCAAGGTCCTATAACTGAATAGAATGCAATCTAAGAGTCTCACACCCAGAAGAATGGATTAGTTCAAAAACATAATCTTTTATTGGGATTCACCAAATTCAAACTGTCACACCTGTCTACCACATGGAATTGTTGGGTTGAGCATATAAAACACTCTTCATGAAAGTGCTTTGTGACAGTAAAACAGCATATGATTTAAAGAACAAGGATGATAATTCTTCAAATCTGGGCCAAAATAATTCAAAGATTTGTTAATGATTGAAACTAAACAATAGGGGAAATTACATCTTCACTAAATGGTAAGTTTCTCAATAGTTGCTTTTTTATATTTTGATGGTATCCATGAAGAGTGACCCAATGATAACACTAGCAAAAGAGCAGTGGTCCTATAGCCCAGTCAGTACCCATATGCCAGGGACTATGCCGTATGCTGAGAAGGTGAAGAAAAAGACAACATGATTGTGGCAGTTTGATATTATTTATGAATTCCAAAAAGAGATATTGATTATGTTTGTAAACTGGTCTGTTTCTCTGGGCATGATAATCCTTTGATTGTATTAGGTTCAGCTGAGACATCTGATTAGATTATGTTAAGATTAGGGCTTTGATTCAACCACATCAATAGAGTGCGACTCAGCGTTGAGTCCCAGCCCCCTTGGTGGGCTGATAAAACAGACTCTCATGTGGAAGTAGACACAGAGAAGAAGAACACAGAGGAAGAGAGACAGCTCATTAGACATGGCAGAGGCCCCGGGAAGAGGGATGAGCCTGATAGTCCACAGCTGATCTTGTGGAGAGAACAGAGCAGCTGATCCCAGAAAGAAATTAGCCCTGGGGAAAGAAATGAGCCTTATGGCAGCCTACAGCTGAGATCGGAAGAAGCTGGAACCACGGAGCCTTAAGAGGAAGAAGGAAGGCTGAACCCTCCCAGACATCACTGGCAATCTTGCTTCAACATATGGCCAATGACTTTGGGTGAGAAAGTACCTCTTATGGTACCCTGAGTTGGACTCTTTAGTGCCTTGTGACTATAAGCTTCTACCCCAAATAAATACGCTTTATAAAAGCCAACAGAGTTCTGGTACTTTGTGTCAGTACCCCTTTTGCTGACTAATACAATGATCCTATGATTCTATGATCCTGGTCCTTTAAAGAAATTAGTACAAATGATTACTGTGGGTGTATATGTGTATATATGCACATATGTGCACCAACCCACCCACCCACATATATGTGTGAGGATGGGAGATTAGAGACATTAAGATTGCTGCTTAGGTAAAAAACACAGTGGGAAAATGGAAAACCCATTCTACTCTATTCTTCAACCAGGCCCCTAGTTCAAAGCATCCCAGAGGTACTCTGAATATTCCTGGGCAACATCCCACCATGTATCTCTCTACTTATTTGGGTCTTCTATAATTTCTCTCAACAATATTTTGTAGATTTCAGGGTAGATTTCTTCCAGATCATTAATTAATTAATTTATTCCTAAGTATTTTAAGTTTTTTATGCTATTTTAAATGGTATTGTCTTTCATTATATTTTACAATTGTTCTTTGTTGGTATATAGGAATACAATAATTTTTTTAAAATATTAATCTCATATCCTGTGACCTTGCTAAATTCATTCTTTGTTCTGGAAGCCTTTTGGTTGATTTCATTGTATATTCTACAAACACAATTATGTTGTTTGCAAACAAAGTCAGTTCTACTTCTTCCTCTCCATTATGTCTTTTAGTTTTTTCTTGCCTTATGGTACTGGTTAGCAAATCTAGCACAATGTTATTAAATAGAAGTGGAGAGTGCAGGCATCCATGTTTTTCTTCAGTGATAGGGAGAACACCTTCACACTATTAAATGTGGTACTAGTTATAGGCAGAATTTCTGTAGATGGCCTTTATCAGATTGAGGAAGTTCCCTTTTACTTCTACTCATAGTTTGCTATGAACATTGTTTTCCTTTTATCATGAAAAGTATTGAATTTTTATTTCATTGAACTTTTTGTTTTGAAATAATCTCAAACACAGAGGAATGTTACAAAAATAATTCAAAAATAACAGAGAAATCCAGTATGCCCTCTATCCACATACCCAGTTTTACCAACTTTTAACATTTTGCCACATTTGTTATCTCTATCTTATGACAGTTTGAAGTTCTTTTTGGAATCCCAAAATATAATATTCTTAAACTAATCTATTCCTGTGAGTGTGGTACCCTTTGATTGCAGCATTAGATCAGCTTAGATCACTTGATTAGATTGCTTTTGATTGGACTACATCAATGAGGCATGACTCAGGTTGGGTCGCCACCCTCTTGCTGGTTTTATAGAGAGACACAGAGAAAAAGGAAGCTGCCATTTTTGATCCTGCCAAGTGAGAGAGGACTCCAGGTTTGCTTAGAGCTGCAGAAAGGCAGAGAAGCACTGAGAGAGGAGGCCCAGAAAGAGACAAGCCCTGTGCCTGATTGCTCACAGCTGAGCTCTGGGAGACAGTAGATTCTGGAAGGGAAGGCAGGGACTACAGCAGGGACTGGCTGCCATCTTGCTTTACCACGTGGCAGGACCCCAGGATCACCAGTAGCTGACTTTGGTGGGCAAGCATCTCTGCTGATGCCTTGATCTGGATAATTCACGGCCTCAGAACTATAAGCTTTTACCCTAAATAAAATTCTCATTATAAAAGTCAACCCATTTCTGGTACTTTGCATTAGGCAGCCATGTGGCAAACTAAGACACTATTTTCTAAACATTTGGGAGTAGATTGCATACATCATACTCCTTGAACACTTAATTCGTCTATGTATATTTCCTGAGACCATGAATAGTCACTTAAGTAACCACTTAGAGGACATTTATCATGTTCAAATGATTTAAAATGGATAAACCATAGTCTATATTCCAGTTTTTTTCAATTGTCCCAAAATGTCCTTTGGGGCATTTTGCCATCCATTATTAGATGCAGTTTAGGAAAATGTACTGCATTTAAATATCATCTCTGTAGTGTCTCTCTCAACTGAAAAAAAAAAATGTCATAACATACATACTACAGAAAATTTCCCAAGCACTGCAGTGGGATTAGTCACATTCACAATGTTTTACTACCCTTAACCACCATCCATTACCAAAACTTTTCCATCACCCTAAAGAGAAATTCACTATCTAAGTTATGTATTAATTCCCCAATTTCCCTTCCTCCCAACCCCTAGTAAGTTATACTGTACTTTCTGTCTCTATGAATTTTCATATTCTAGGTATTTCATATGAATGTAATCATACAATATCTGTCCTTTTGTTTCTGACTTATGTTGTCTGTTGATGGACACTTGGATTGTTTCTACCTTTTGGCTATAGTGAATAATGGTGCACAAATATATGTTCGAGCCCTTGCTTTCAATTATTTTGGGCATATACCTAGAAGTGGGATTGCAGGGTATATGGTAGTCATATGTTTAACTTTTTGAGGAGCCACCAAACTGTTTTCCACAGCAGTTGCACCATTTTATAGGTGTGGAATTTTGTCAAATATTTTTTCTGTTTCTATTGATATGGTCATATGGTTCTTCTCCTTTATTTTATTAATGCAGTGAATTGCACTGACTGCAATAAATTACATCAAATGTTAAACCAAACTTATACTCCAAGGAAAAACTCTACTGGGTCATGTTGTATTATTATTTTTTAAATATAATATTACCTTTTTATTTGCTAATATTTTTGTTTAAGCTTTGTATATCTATGTTCGTTCATGAGAGATATTCTCTATTGTTGCAATGATTTAGACAGGTTTTGATATTATAGTTATGCTGGTCTGTGCTACTGAACTACTGGGATGTGCTAAAATTTTATAGCTGATTTTAGCAACATGCCAGATTGAAAATGTCAAACCCAGAGAATGGCTGCTGCCTTTTATGTATAAGACAATTAAAGAAATTACTATATATGCATCTTTTCTGTGGCATATTGATTAACAAATTATTATTATCCCAAGTTTGGATAAGGAGAAAACTAAGCTATCTTTCACTTTAACTCCATATTCCCTGGTCCTAATCATTTCCAATTCTGAGGTAGGAGGTAATTTCAGTCAGTGTTATATGAAAAGTCTTTGTATTTATTTATCTTGTATATCTTTATGCTTCTTTGACTATGAGAAAGAAAAAACATTCCAAGTTTACTATTACTTTCAGTGCAGTTAAAATTCTCTGACTTTTCTTGAATATTCAGTCACAGATTCACCAAAGTTTGAAAACAGAAGGAGCCTTGGAGTTCATCAATCTTAATATCTTCACTATTTTTAGCATCATACCCAGGGAAGGCACTGAGATCTCCTGGTTCTCGTTGCAGAGCTCTCTCCTTTCCATCCCTGCCATCACTGAAATGCTTTTCTCTCCCCCCTTCTTATGGCAAACTAAGTTCAACAGAAAGTACTGTGAAACCCTGAAGCAGCCACACCTAAGCATCACCTATCCATTTGGTTAAAAGACTCTCCTATTAAAGGAGTTAGTGTTGTTGGTTTTTTTTCCCACATTATTTTTAATCAAAGCAAGGTCTTAATTGGCACAAGGCCCCGTTATAATTGTTTAGGGCTAGAAAATAAGAGGTTCTGATGGATTATACTAATGAGAAAACAAATCAACTTTTCTATTTTTGCAAGTATAACAAGAGGAAAATACATTGTTTCAGCTCAGGAATGAAGGAAATATCATCAAAATCGATGAAGAACAATGATAATCAATATTTACTCAGCAACTGACAATTAAGAAAGTGCTTCTCACATATCTATCTCATTTGATTCCTCTAAAACTCAGAAAAACAGAAAGATAAAAAGTATTATGCTCATTTTTATAGTAAGAAAATAGGACTAGAAAGCTAAGTAACTTGCTAAAGGTTACACTGACAGCCAATGGCAAAACTGGGACTTGAACTCTTGCCTCTAATTCCAGATAAAAAAATCACTCTAATCTGCCAACGGCGTCTTGATTGACTATCCACACCATTTACACATGCATTATATCAAGAGGTAAACCAGAAGATATTGCTAACTTAAAGAAGAGAGAATTTAAGGAAGTATATAACTCCCTTGAAATGACCCTGAGCCAGAAGCAGACCTATCTATTCCAAGTGTAGAATTAAATATGCTGATAGGCAGGGGAAAGACAATAAGGACATGGAAACAACAGCTAGAATAGAAACTACAAGAGGTAATTTGCCTTTCTCAAGAACCTTAGTTCTGTGTGTCACATATAAGCACTCTGTCATTTGGCCATCTCTTGATTACTACCTTTTACTCATGTATTAGGAGTTAAGTTATAATTCCTGTTAACAAGGACAGGTAAAAATTATTCCAAGATGATCTGAACACTGGAGACTGAAAAACCCTGCCTAGTATATCTGTGGCTCTGCCAACTCACTGGAAGGCATAAGAAAATTGTCAGAATTATCATTTCAAATCTACAAACCATTCTATAAAATAATGCTAACTCCTTAAAAAAATACCAAAGGGCTTATTAATGATAAACTGCTAGGCAATTTCAAAACAAATAGTAATAGCATTGAAACTAATTGATTATTGCTAAATTTTTAAACAATATTTAACTTCACTGCACTGAGTACAAAATCAGACCCACTCTGCCATTACGTAACAAGTGGGGTATTAAGCCTTCTTACTCACTGGATTTGGGGTCAGAAGACCTTGACTGAAGTCCCAGCTGGGCCACTGCTGGCTTATGACTCTGGGAAAATTACTTAATGCCCTTTAAAAGTGTTGACTCATTTGTAAAATGGGGATAATAAAAAGAACTATCCTCTTTTTTCTCATCAGGTTGTTTACTGTCAACTTCAAACACACCCATGGATTTCATCTACTATAATATCTAGAAATCTATCATCTGTGTTCTAGTGCAAAACCTGACTGTGAAGAAAAGAATGCAAATCAGGTCCTAAAAAGGTGTAGTTAAAAATCACTGAGCGATTATCAGGGATTTTGTTATGCTCACCTCAGGATCTCCAGCATCTAGAACAGTACCCTAGGAGATAGATGTGGCCAAGACACACGTGTTGAATGAAAACATGAATCTGATTCACAGTGATTTTCACTTTTGTATTGGGATGTTCGTTTTTTCTCCCTAGGTTTGGCCCTCCAAACTTTATTTCTTTCATGGCATTAGGCCTGAGGTGTGAGTTTGAACACAGCCATCACAGTATTGTGTAGCAGGAATGAGGAAGTGTACTTTCCTCATTGAATCATGGGGTTTGGAAGAGTTCTTAAAAATCAAGGAATGTGGAATGGTATTGTGACCATTTAATAGTATTTGCCCCTTTTCTATTAAAAAAAAAAGGAGAAAAAGTAGAATTCATTAATTTTACAAATATCTTTTGAAAACTTACTAGGCCAGACACTGTTCTAGACATTGGGGATACAATCGTGAACAAAAGAGAGAGAGTGCCTTTCCTTTTAGTGCTTAAGATTTGTTACATCAGGGCACATATATGCACGCACGCGCACACACACACACACACACACACACACACACACAGTGAGCATGGCCTGTTAGTCAAAGGGTTTGAACTGGCTGCAGAATTCCCGCAGGGTGCGTATGAGAGAGACTACATGGGTACAGAGATTACTTGTCAAGGATGACCTTGAAGATCCAAAGAGCTACTTAGGAGTGGAAACATTTGTTTCCTTTTAGAATAATGGCTCACTACCATAGCTCTACACTGCAATCATCTGGAGAGCTTTGAAAACAACAGATACCCTTTCCCAGAAATTCTGATCTACTTGGTCTGGGTGCAGCCTAGGCAGTAAGAATCTTTAATGCTTCCCAGATGTTGCCAAGGTTGAGAACCACTGCCTTAAAGCAGCTCAGAATTTCCTGGGATCTATATCACCACCCAGTACTATAAAAGTCCCCTTACCTGGAAAAACAGAATAAATGGAGAAGCTCAAGGGTCATCTTCATCCACAGCTGCAGCTCTAATGCAGGTTAACTCTAAGCCCTGGGGTTAGGCAGGGGGTCCCAATAGTGAGATTAAAGGTAAGAACTACTGTAGTCACCACTGTATGTACTCAAAAGGCAAGTGTTAGGAGAATACTAGTCCATTTAGGATCCTAAACATCTAGGTGAGAACAAGCTGGAAGAAAACAAACCAACAAAAAGGAGAATCTTTAAGTACGGGTGAATAATTACAGGTATACAATCATTCTGTTTGCTGAGAATTCTCAAACACTTTTTTATTTGTAGCATTATAGAAAAAATAGAAGAAAAAAATCACCCACACTTCTATAACTTATATGTATGTATATGCCTACATATGCATGTATGTATATCTATGTATGTGTATGACTGTGACTTATATGTATACTGCATATTCTGTTTTATAACAAGTCATTTTTTTAGTTAATAAAATATTGTGACAGAGACTTTCAGATAAAGATGACAGATTAAAATGCAGAAGACAATAATGAGGAACAAAATTATTCACTCTAAGAAAGCCCCAAAAGGCAAGAAAGAGGTATTAAGTTCTATGGAAGTTAACATTCAGAGTTATGGATGAAAAGAGTATTGATGCAAAGTCTGTATAAGCTTGCAAAAATGTGAGAATCCCTCTCTCTAACCCCCACCCCTACCCCCACCCCCAATGACTACCAGCTCCAGAAGCTTCACATTCTCAAGGGAGCCCACACTTGGCCTTCAGCCATTCCTCAAATTTTCTGGTTGAATCTTCCATAGGCATACAAGCTTCTGCCTTAGGCAAACAACTACCTATGTCCTGTGTGTTCATGAAGGTCCCTCCTCCTTCCAGATTTGAGAGTGGCTGTTATGTTCTGTGACCTTAGTTCTCTGATAGGTTCATGGAAATCTGTCTGCCCAGCTATTTGTTCATTGTAAGGATGGAACTCATTTCTGTCTTTCCAACACTCTATATCACAGAGCTAAAACCACAAGTTGACTTCTGGAACGCCAGCAGCTAGGCCTATAGGATCTTACACCCACCTCGGCCCAGGGAAGGGACCAAAAATCCATTCTCTGGAGAAACTAAAAAATACCCAAAAGACCTACCAATTCTGGCATTAGAGGATATTCCAATGAAAAGGCAGCTTACTGCCTGGCAAATTTCTGAAAGTCATTGTGAAGATAAATGAACTCATAAGAAATAATTCAAGTAACTACATTAGAATCAAATATGCATTTATTGTAGATTCAGAGATTTTCATGCTTGATCTTAAGAACTTTTTTGAAATTTTTATTAATTTGAGGGGGGGAAAAGTGCATCTTAAATAAGTCCTTATATTGCTATTTTAGTCCACAGTGCAGTTTTACATTAGTTAAATAACAGAATCACAGGGTTAGAAAAATAGGTAATACTCTTTAAAGCATATTTGACCATTTTCCTTCCTTCAGACAAAGTACCTCAATCAGACCAAAAAAGTAACTTCATGGCATGTTAGACTTAAAAAAAAATTTTTTTTTAACCCTGAAACAGGTGTACACAAGCATTAAACAAGTATTTACGGATAAACGTGTCTATCTATTAACTAAAGACATAAGTTCTCCCATGATGGAAGCATTTTTACATTTTACATTTTAAATTAACTCGGTGTGGTTAATACACAAATAATAAAACTAATTTAGTTAGTTAGAAAAAAACCTGTTCTGCGAACTCAATGAGTATTTGTTCCTTAAAGCCTGAATCAAGATTTTCCCTATCCTTGGGAAGGTTCCAGCTGCCAAAGTGTTTGTACACTGGGTCATATACAAACAAGTCTATTCTTGGATCAGAGTTTTACACAGATATATTCAAAATTCATTCTTCTATTTGCCTAAGCTCTAAATCATGTTTTGTTTTGTTTTTCCATACTTGAGCATATCCTGTCTACAATTTACAGATGGACAAGCTCATTTGAAATTGACTAATTAAAATACATTGATCATAAAATATGTACTGTTATAATTTTTTGCCTTAACACATCCTAGAGCTAATCTTAGTTGAAAATGTATATGTACTTATCCCTGTACAGCATAAGTCAAGAATATAATTCAATGAAACCTTTAAAAATGTCAGATTAATTACACTTTTTCAGTGCAGATGGATTTAAGGAAACCATCTCTGAAAACAGTTCCTCATTTAAAGTAAAATAAAGACATACTCTTCTTTGATAAGTCAATGTGTAAAAGATGCCAAAATATTAAAACTGCAATATATTAAAATACTTAGATATGATTTTTTTCAAGTAAATACAAGTAGTTTGAGATGATCCTGAGGTATCATCCCAGAAATAGTAAGTTCTTTATGTATACCACAATAGGAAAGATCATAACATGAGACACAAGAAATGACCTTTGCATCTTCTATGGCTAAAAATATCTCCAATTTTAGAAAGATCATGAATACCTAAGTCAAGTAATATGCTAAATATTCATTCATTTAGTAAGCACTTATTGAGTATCTACAATATCTAAGTATTCAAATATATCTGCAAAGGCAAAATCTCAAACTCATGTGGGTATGAAGTTGATCACATAAGCAAATTTTACCTCCTCCTCAACACAGGTTAGCATGACATTTCTCTAAAATGACTTCTTTATGGGGTTTTGAAATTCAGTGCATAAAAGTTAGATGCATAAACCATTTCTGAAGAATACATTTATAATGTACTATGCATTGTGCAATGACGTGGTATCTAAAGATGAGCTAAAAGATTTAGTTACTTGAGTTAAACATTAATAGAGACAAAAATATCTATTTCAAAGATAACCACTTAAAGCTGGGACAAAAAGAAGGGTTAGATACCTAGGTATTTAAACACTGAATCAGTCCTCACAGACACAATGTTTCTGCGTGACAGTACATGCACACCAGCCAACAGCATCAACCATCTCAGTAAAACAAGAGGTAAGATCATCTCCCAAGAAGAAGGGAGGCTTAGTTAGGATAAGAAGCATAGGGAGAATGGAAAATACTTACTAGTTATTAACAAATTGTCAAGGAATTACTGTTAAGCCACAATAAGGGCCCAACTGAAATTAGAACCACACATTTTTGGTGGGTCAAAACAACATGGTTCTGGGGAGACTCTTCTAAAAATGTTCTACCATCAGATTGCAAGAAAGGAAAGTGCATACAGCGACTATCACACATAAAGGAAGAGGGTCAGGGAGGTGGTACTGAAGCAGCAGATCTTCCAGAGAAGGCTGGGCAAGGAATCAGGAGTGTCTAGGAGTGAAGGGCCAAAGGCACAGATCCAGCTCCAAAGACATGGAGGAGTGGGAGAGGCAGCAGTGCAGGATTTTGTGAGCAGAGAAAGGGAATGCTGAGCTCTTAGGAGCAGAACAGTGAGGATGAAGTACAGAGCACAACAAATATGGAGAAGTGGGGAATTAGAGATAGAGGTAGCAAGAACTGAGCAGGCTGAAGAAAAATGAATGAATCATCATCTCACAGGCTGAAATTGAACATAAGGATGGTGGCAGGGACTGGAAAAAAATATGTCCCAGGTACTAAGGCCATCTAGCAAGGTAGGAATGAGCCCTCGGGTTGACAAAGTCAGCAACGATTATTTGAAGACAGTGAGGCAGGTGGAGAAATGATTATACTTTCATACTTTCTTAATGAACCTGGATAACTGAAGAAAGGTGCAGCGTCCTCAGAAGAGAAAATAATCCATTTTCACTTAGGACAAGAGAGTGAAGCTATATAAAAGAGCAGAGAAATGACTTAAGAATGAGGGATTTGTCTCCAGATAAAGAACAGTATTTCCAGTCACTGTAATGTTGAGTCAATCAAGCTTAAGAGTCTACTGGTAAAATACTCTGAAGGCCTTTTTTTTGGGGGGGGGGGGGTGGAAGAATAGTGTTTTGTTTTGTTTTTAAATATAGGGGATTGCCATATGCTCCACTCCCTCCCCCTCCCACACTTTCCCACATTAGCAACATCCTTCGTTAGTGTGGTACATTTGTTACAATTGATGAACACACATTGAAGCATTGCTACTAACCATGGATTATGGTTTACAATATAGTTTACACTCTATCTTGCCCAATTTTGTAGGTTATGACAAAATATATAATGGCCTGTATCCGTCATTGCAATGTCATGCAGGACAATTCCAATGTTCCGAAAATGCCCCCATATTACACCTATTCTTTCCTCTCCCTCCCCTCAGAACCTCTGGTGGCCACTGCCTTTATATCAATGATAAAAGCTCTCCCATTGCTAGAATAATAAGTGTATAATAGGATAATAGTATGTCTACTTTAGTCCATTGTTCATTCCCCAATCTTGAGGATTTGGGGATGGTGACACCTACTCTGTTTCTAATTTAGAGGGGGCTTAGATCCCATGGGGCAGATGGATAGAACTATCTTGCTTGCAGTTGCAGATACTTTCTGTTCCTTGGGATAGGCATTGTTAGTTGTCCTGGGTGAGTCCAATGAACTGGAGAGTAGGTGTTGCAATTCTGCTGAGATTCAAGGATCAATTGGCACATGGACAGACCAAAGATTTAAGTCTCTGGGACATATATTTAACAAATATAGTGCTAATTATAGGTTCAAATAAAAGGGGCAGAAGTCCATGTATAGGAAAACTATAAATGAGTCTAACTCTGTTACACTGGGGAGCATAAATTTCAAAATAAGGCGCACTGACAGGGTGCCAAATTCCTGAGCTTGTCTGCCCTGCTTACAGTGTCTAGGTGTCTCCAGAGCCCTCAGGAGCCCTACTATTTGAGGTACTGTTTACTGTGGCAGTTAATGAGATCCTGCTGAGACGTGCATAAGCGTAACCTCTGGAATGACCTCCGGACTCACTCTGAAATCCTTCTCAACATCACTAGCCATTAGGGAAAAGTAAATCAAAACTACAATGAGGTATCATCTCACATCCATTAGACTAGCGGCTATTAAAACAACAGAGGACTACAAGTGTTGGAGAGGATGTAGAGGAAAGGGAACACTTATCCACTCCTGGAAGGAATGTAGAATGGTGCAGCCATTGTGGAGGGCAGTCAGGAAGCTAACTATAGAACTGCCATATGATCCAGCAATCGCACTGCTGGGTATAAACCCAGAGGAACTGAAAGCAGGGACACGAACAGATATATACACACCAATGTTCATGATGGCAT
>PVKH010005912.1:0-21570 GCA_004027955.1 Chaetophractus vellerosus
TAGGGATAAAAAGTAGGTCTGGGGACACATGCATGGTCTCTAATATAGCAAATGCTTAGCCTACCTGATTATCACAAAATCAGGAAAGCGAGAATATTCGCAACAAGCTTACAGTTTTAAGGCTGAGAAAAATATCCCCATCAAGGCCTTATCAAATGATGCCTTTAAAGACCAGCTGCCGGAGAGCCTAGACTACTCTGCCACATGGCAAGACACATGGCGGCATCTGCCAGTCTTTCCCTTCTCTTTCAGTTTTCATTGCTTTCAGCTTCTTGTTTCCACAGCTTTCTTTTTTCTTCATTTGAATTTCATTCTCTTATAAAAGAGAATTAAGGCCCACCCTGAAAGAGGTTGGTCATATCTTAACTTAAGATCCCACTCACCAAAAGATCCAACTTATAATGTGTCCACACTCACAGGAATGGATTAACTTTAAGAATATATTTTTCTGGGGTCCATACAGCTTGAAACCATCACAGCTAGTTTCTACTTTTTAATCTTTTATTGCTAGGACAACTTAGAGGGACTTGTAAAAAAGAAGAAAAAGACTCTTAAAGACTCATTGCTTCATTAAAAATAAAATAGTTCTATAGTCCTAAAAATGGAAAATACTTTCTTCTTTCAAATGTTTGCAGTGAATTTTCATGAACAATGTATGAATTACATAGAGTAAGGTTTAGATGACTTGTGGGTAACTTCAGTACAATTTTACTCACAATTTGATCTGGCAAGGCGAGAAAAATGGGTTACTTACAAACTGTCAGAATTGCAGTACAGGGTTGTTGACAGCTGTGAAGAAAAGTTGAATAACACTGTGCTGAAAAGGTCAACGTTTCTTGTTGATATTGGTTGATGTGTTGGGAAGGGGCCTCTGAGATAGTCAAGGGCCTCCCTCCAGGGATATATGTTGCAGTGGAAGTTTTGGAGGTCAGGCTTTCTGAGATAAAGAGCAGGACTAACTTTCTCACCATTGTTCTGAACTCAAAGGTCATTAATGGACTCTTTTAAATCACTTTTCCGGCAAAGGCTCAAGTAAAGAGTGTGGGTTAATAAAATTGGGTAATAGTAAGGTTTGCAGGAACAGGGGAATCCTTATTTTGTGCCTTTTAGCTCAGTTTAATACCATGTTTGGAGAGAAAATAAAAATATAAGAAATATAGTAAAGAGACTTTTGGCCAAGTGAATAAAAAAATAAACATATCTATTCAATTTTTTTCCCCATCACTGTGCCTTACCTTCTTCCTTTCTAAGCATTATGGTTTTTGTGAATGGATCCATATTCCAAATAAAATGATTGGCTATTGTCAAATAATTTCAGTATTTGATTAAAAACACAGAATTCTAATATTAAGATTAAAGCCAGTTAATAAGGAAATGTTTCTTTTTGGCCAATAATTCTTTGTAACATGTACCATTCACAGTGTTTTATATCTGAGGAATTTAGAATTCTTTGTAATATGCACCATTATCCTTAGTAGTTACACATACACATATTGTCCCTTTCATTTAATAGATATGGATATTTACACTGTAAAACTACACGACAATAAGCATTGGGGCAAATAAAAATTCGTCTATATTTTCCATTAAAAATAGGTCTGGGGGTTTTAAGGTTGGTGGCTCAATTTTTTAAAAAACTTTCATCCAGGTGTTAGTATTGTGCAGACTTGGATTAGAAAATAGGAAGCTGATGTGGCTCAAGTAGTTGACGGACCACCTCCCACATGTGAAGTCCTGGGTTTGGTTCCCTGTGTCTCCTGAAAAAACAAAACCAGACAACAAGCAAAACAAATGAAAAAACCAACTCAGGGAAGCCAATGTGGCTCAGTGGTTGAGCGCCAGCTTCCCACATAGGAGGTCCTGGGTTCAATTCCCAGTCCCCAGTAGCTCAAAAAGGAAAAAAAAAAAAAAGAAAAGAAATTCTATGTTGTAGGTCACTGGCCAATCCAGCATTACTCTGCTACTCTAAAATTTAACTTAATATGATTTAAGTCACTAGATCTCGTGCAGTTTGTGTTTTCACCTTGGTTGGCATTCTCAGAGCCTCATGGATTGGCTGTTTGCTGCAGTGAACTGGAACTGCTGAATTCTTAAGTTGTCCAGTTCTGTTGCAGTAATTAGTCAATGTTTAGTAAGTAGTTACTATATTCCTGGGACTGTTCTAATTCTTTACACATATTAACTCATTGAAACTTCACACTGAAGTCAAAACTATGAGATACTTTTATACCATTTTATAGATGAGTTAGGGACACAGAGCAGTTTTCCTAAACTTGCCACAATGCCAGTAAGTATGTAGAGCCAGATTAAAATCCAGACAAACTTATTCCAAAGCCATTGGTTCTTAAATTCTAAGATATGCAGCCAGTCTTGACTCCCTGATTCTCAACTATGTGAATAAACTACTGAGAATCATATATATATGATATATGCCTATAGAGTATAGTGAATATATATATGTATGTACAGTATGATATATATATATAGTTAATGTAGAAAGCTTAACTAGCATGAAAAAGAGTGCTATAGCATGAGCATAATACAGCTTTAATCTATTGGAATAAAAATCTCTTATTTGGTGACTGTTCCTTCCACCTCAAGTTTATTTCCTGTAAAAATACTTTGATACATTAGGTATTTTTTTGATAATTTGTAGGAAGTTTCTGGAAGTGAATATTAAAAACATTTAATCCTTAACATTTAAATAAGGACAAAGTTGAAGTTCATTTATATTTATCTGCACCAAGTAATGAATTTGTTGCTTCAATGATTTCTTCTCAGGGAGCAGATAGGAATATACTACAAATAGGCTTTGATTTTTTTTTTTATGATAGTAAGAATGGGTTGGGGGTCAGTAGTAAGAAAGTTGGATTTAAGCTTCTCTAAATATCAGTTACCTTCTATCACATTAGGAATATGGAAAATATAAGATGGCATTCAAAAATCCTCTTTTGTTATCAAATAAAATATTTAACGGTAGAAAAACTGTAGAAAAAAGTAGGAGAACTTGGCATAAAATGCATATGCTAATAGAAACAAAATTTTTGTCTAACTTATTTTGCTTGGAAACAGTTAATAGAATACAAGAAGTCTGATTCTTTGTATTTCTAAAATGGAAGAGGATTATTTTCGACCTGGGTGAAAGGAATGGGAATCTGGATAAAGCAGCTAACAAAATGATTTTTTTCAAAATACAAAAATAGAAAAATCCCTAAAAGTAAAAGCATACATTATTCCACTACTCACTTTGTGTTGTCAAATATCTAATTGCATGCCTTTGCCTTTTCCATTTATAACATTCCAGGCAGGTGGCATGCGAGCTGATGTTTATCATAATTATACTGCATCTTACCACCTGAGTAGAAAACTGCTGAAATGTTGCACATAAATCTTTCAACGTAATAAAATTGCATATCAGGACATACATATAAAGGCAGAGAAGATGTGAACAGAACATTAGATATATTACTAATGTTGGCTGTATAATTTCTTAAAAGATTAACAGTATTGCTCCTGTTCCCCTACCTTTATTCTCTGGTCAGGAGGAGAGTAAATGCTCAAGGTCACTGTCACTCATTTTGCTAAGTCCCAGGGAGCTTTGAATGATTCAACATAACCAAGTGTCTGTACTGTTTTAAAGCACATTAACATTCCTATTAAGCTCTGGAGAATGTTGACCTTTCTTAAATGTCAGAATAGGGATATTCTGCAGATAAATTTTGATCAGCTGGATGCATAATACACCAAATGTTTGGGCTCTTCTGTCTACCTCACACCCCTCGGGAGGTGGTGGTTCTAATGAAATGCTGTTTTCTATTATGCAAGAGCATTTGAGAATTTGTTTCGTGGCTGTATTGGCACAGAAAGTACTACAGGATCTGACATTGGTGATCATCGAGTTGTATTCATCTGAACCATTCCCAAATTTTACAAATGAGAAAACCAAGACTCTAAGAAATAAAATGATTTGCCCCAAATCAGCCAGCCAGCCAGTGGCAGAGCTGGGAATAGAATCCATGCCTTTTGACTCCCAGACTGGTATCTTTCCATTTCATCACATTGAACTGCATATCTTCTCCCTGTACGGCTCTGTCCTTTTACGCAATTCATTATAGGCTGAACTTCCAAGCAAAGAATTGAATTTTTTTATTATAATTTTAGTAAAGTGTCACATTACATGAAATTCACATTTGAATATGAATTTTCTTTCTTAGACCATAAAGTGTTGTGAAGAGTAAAGATGGACCTAAGTATGTAAATTACATTGTGCCTGGACTTCCCAATTCTGATGGTTATATATGTATTACTAAAATCTAAACACCTCTTTTCCTATACTTTTTAAGGTTTACAATTCTATAGACAGCTAATTATCAGCCCTGTTAACTCTTTGACTAATTTTGTTTTCTTCTGGTTCAACTATTCCTTGCTTAGGCCTTAGAAATTGCCTTGGATTCCTAGAAAAATAGCAAAACATCTATCAAGAAGATGAGAATATGTTGTGTGTGTGTACAAGTGCATGTACATGTATCTTGTCCCTCCATTAAAATCCAAGGAACTCTTTTGTTCCACAAAATCCCACAAATAGCATCACTTTCTAAGTGTGTTGATTCTCCTGTGCCTAAATTGCTGATTTCCTACACATAAAAGGCTGGGTAGAGTTGTCTTTGGCAGTTGCTGAGAGATTGGCATTCACTGGGATTAAGTGAAAAATCCATTGCCTAAAAGATGACATTTAAAAAAAGAATGTCCTAAGCCAAATGGGAAACTACATGAAGTCAGATTTACTCTTTCTTTAAATTAGCTGGAATTCCTGTAAGCCACACTGTAATCTCAAAGAACACACTTGTAATGCTATCTAGGAAGCTAATTTTAACATATATATGATCTTTTACGAGTTCTGAAAAGGTACTTTCATTTGATTTGAATTTATTAAACTCACTGAAATACCTCTGTGTGAACAGTGTGCTAGTTTTCATATCATCAATACAAATTTTGAGCACTGAAACGGCAGTTCCTGAGCCTTCCTGCTGACTGGCATCCTTCCTCCTCTCATTTCCAGCTCTGAAAACTACTTTTACTTTTGCCCAAATTCCCTGCTGGGTGCAAGCCACTCACCAAAGGAAGCACATCTCTGTTTCTTCCTTTTGTTTATGACTAGCTCCCTTTTCCAGGTTGCTTAGAGAACTATATATTATTACTGAAATAAAATGTTACAACAGGAAAAGTCCTTGGCAGTCACTTAGTCCAGGCCTTTTATGTGATATATGAAGACCAGAGAGTTTTAGTGACTTGCCTACATTCAGAACCTTTGAGGAGCATTGCTGGTGGCAGAACCTAAGTTTCCCAACTCTAACATCCTGGTAGCTCCATCTTTTCTATTCATCTCTCTTTGGATAGGCATGATAAATTCACTCAGATTTTATATGATAAAATTCTTGATAGATCTGCTTGGCTATTATAAAGCAACATGGCTTTATCACCAACAGAGGTCCCCAAAGTACCCATCATTGACAATCTCCAAATATTTCTTTGAATTTTATCTATAGCACCCTTGTGTCTTACTAGATGTCTTGGCTTACATAATACCTCAATCGTGTTTCACTGAGGACTCAGCTTGGATCTGACTTGTATACATTGTTGGGGATACTTGGACGTCAAATGAGGGGGCGTGCCAGAAAGGTATTTAAATAAGAGACTAAAGAGGTTTTGGAAATGAAGAGAACCTGTGCTACTGGGGGAAGATGGAGAAAAATACATCCTAAATAAAAAAATACAGAAAAAGATGTAGCTCAGTTTTTGAGCACCTGCTTCCACGTACGAGGTCCTGGGCTCTACCCCCAGTACCTCCTAAAAAACAAACAAACAAAAAACAGGAGCTGGCTTAGGAAGAATGTCTCTGTGGGTGTGGATAGAATGGATAGGGTGTAGGCAATGACGAGGACATTCTGGCTTCTCTCACTAATACTTGTCCTCCAGCTGTGCCACCTGAGCCAATGAATAAATCCAGGGGAGTGAGGGGGTTAAGAAAAGTTAATACAAGAAATTAAATCAGAAAAAGCTGTTTTAACCAAAATCTCTATAAGACATTAACGTACAAAGTAGCACTTTTTTGGAACCTATGTTACAATTGGAACACTAAAGTTCAATAAAGTCAGTCTTTTAGCTTTCGCATGGAAATCAGTATTGCTTAAATCTAGTAAGGCTTTCAGATAATCCAATATTCTGGCACCAGTGTGATATATTACTTGACTTTTCAAGTAATCAGCCCCCAAGGGTTTGGATCAGCCCCCGACTCTTAATCAAGTTCTTGAATGAGAAAAATTAGAGATTAAGTTGGAAGGGTTCAAAGTCTATTTGAATAAGGGACTGAAGAAATTTTGGGAAAAGGACTTCTCTATAAGGCCTGGGGTATAACAACCCTGCTATGACATCTGTCTTGGGGAATGTACCACAAAAGGAAGGCAAAGGTTTTCCCTCCTCTTTACCGTTGACTGCTACTCAGATTTTCTATTTTGAGGACCCCATGGTGTCATGGTGGTAATGGCAATGGCCAGCGTTACCTGCTGGGAGTGGAAATTGAAGGCCAGACTAGCAAAGAGTGAGGTGTCTTCTGAGAGCTATCCACAGAGGAGGCAGCAGCATGCCTGTGTGGTGTGACACCAAACAGGTGTGGTATGGTACCCAGGGGATGCTCATCGGTTTGCTGCAAACACTTGTGAGACCTGTTGTGCCAACTCCCAAGGAGAATTCAAGTTCTGTGGGTATGAACTCATTTGTAAGTAGATCTTCAAAGATCCTATTAAGATGAAGCTAAACTCAATCAGGGTGGGCCTTAAAAATCCACCATGACCAAAGTCTTATAAGCAAAGGAGTAGAAGCCAGAGGAGGAAATGGCAGGCGATAGATGGCCATGTGACAGAGGCCAAGGTTAAGCTACCACCAGAAGGCTGCGGACTTAGGAGGAAGCATGGCCTGCCAACACCTTAATGTTGGGCTTCCAGCCTCCAAAACGGTGAGGCAATTAATTCCTGTTGCTTAAGCCAACCAGTTTGTGGTATTTGTCATAGCAGCCCTGAAACACTAGGACACTTGAGGAGAGAAGTAAGAGACTGGTGAGGTTCTGTTTGAGCAGATGGAGGAAAAATGTCAATAAAATTTGAACTATTATTTTTAATGTGACCCCATTTTATCCACCGGTTGTTGAAGCCTAGGAAATCCTGAGTTATGTTAGTTTTCTACTTCTCAGGCTTTTTTTTTTTTTATTTAAATCTTATCTGAGTTGCCTGTTTTGGGGTTTTGAAGCATATCTGTTTACTTGTAATTTCAAATTTATAATTTAAAGAATACTTTCATGGATATAGCCATTCTTCTTAATGATTTCAAAGTATTATCGTTTCCTTAATTCTCCTAGAATAATAACATCCTCTGAATAAACAAAATGATTGTTAACTGCTCTTTATGTTCCATTAGAATATCATAAAATTTATTTCTAGTTTTCTCTTTTTTAGCTTTCCACATGCCTAAAATTAAAAAAGAAAGATTTTCAGTTTTCAAAATTTCAGTTGTCTCTTTGCTCCAATGACAAACAGCCTAAGGCTAATGAGAGAAATAGGATGACTTCATCAGCAGCCTTTGCCATGTCTGTTTCTAATTTTCTTGAGGTCTTGTGTCCTTGGTCAAACAGGGTTTCCAGATGGCACTGTTGTCAGAAATATCTAGGCGAAGAAATGACCCAAATATATTTTTATTTCTGCTTTTCAGTTCATAAATCACTAGTTTTGTTTTTGAACGTTTTTCAGGTCAAAGCAGTTTTAAGATCCCTCTTCAGCAGTTACTTGCCATTTTTTGCCCTATCCTTCCCATTTTCTGTGTATTAGATACTTTTCCAGTTTGGAACTTATAGTTCCCTGTGCAATAACAAACATAGAGTTTGTTGAATCCACTTTTCATTTCCTGGTAGAGTTGCTTTTAGCAACAACAACAGTATTTACTATTTTGTTTTTAAAAAGTTGCAAAATAGCATAAATCACTATTATCAACACAATCACATACATATATGGAACCACAAGTAGTGTGTACATTTTCATTTAAGGAGATTTCTGAGCTCTTCTCCAGGACATTCCTTATTATGGAATATTCTTTATTTTGCAATAACCTTTGCACACATCAAATATAGAGCTTGTAGACAGAAGTGTGTGCTTCTGTAAATGTTAGCGAAACATGCTGTGCCTTTCTTCCATGTAAATGTTCATATATCTCTGTTCTTGGAATTATGTCTCTGGGCCAGGGTGAGTTTTTGTACATGTGAGGATAAGATGGCAAGTGTTTTCAGGTTTCAGCTATTTTGCTGAATTTATTCATTACTGTTTCTTACAAATAGGGACTTCATTAACATGACAAATAAGAAGCTAATTAACATATTCTCTTTTGAATAAGTGGTTCAGACAGTTGTATTCATAAATGACCTTAGGGTACTACAAGGTCTTCCCTCCAGATCACCTGCCCTGGTTCTAACCCCATCCTGCTCTATCTTGGAGGTGCTCATGTAACAATAATTTTGTGTTAAGGCATTGGTGCAAGGTTTCCTGGAGGCCCCTGTCAAAATGTGCATGCTGCCTTGGAGGGACAGTGTGGCTGTTTCATTAGCATTGGCTGGCAAACCGCCACCTTCAATCATTTAACAACTAATAATTGGGCTCTTTTATGTGCAAGGGAGTGTAGTCAAATGAGAGGAATGTGATTTCCTGAGGACATGAAGGATTGTTAATATTTGATGACTATGAAGGTAGGAAAAAAATCTAAATTCATGAGAAAAATCACAGATTTCAGGGTAAAGAGATATTTAGCTGGGTTGTGGCAGCTGGACTCACAAAGGTGAGGCTAATTTGGGAGCAGAGGGTATATATATAAATAATGTCAAAATGGAAGCAATGGTATTTTTCATTCAAAAAACGAATGAATGAATAAAACGGTTTTTATTCATTCAACAAATATTTACCACCTACAATGTATTTGGCATCGAGGACTTTGGGGTACAGAAGTGAATAAAACTGGAAAGTCCACCTTCAAGAACATATAGTGTAGTGGGACAAGCACAGACACATAAACATGTAAATGTATCATGGCAAATAGTGATAATATATATAGATAAACATAAGAGGGAGAGGAAGTGCTGGGCAAAGAGGAATGAGGAGAGCTCAGTGAGGGGGTTGTTGTCATTTTGTTTAGGGAAGGCAGAAAAAAACAGATGGAATTTAAGGATCAAGCCCTGCAGATTAGGATAGGAACGGCAAGTTCAATGGTTCAGACACAGGAAAATACTTGATGTGTTCAAAGAATAGTAAGGAGGCCAGTGTGTCATAAGGAAAGTAAGCTAAAGGGAGGAAGTTAGAGAGGAAGGCGGTGGGAAACAGATCATGCAAAGCCTTCTAGCTGTGGTAAATTCTTGGGATTACTCTGAATAAGAGGGTAATTCACTGGCTTTTATGCTGAGGAATGACAGTATCTGACTGGCTACTGTCCCGAGATTAGACACCAAGACGTCAAGGGCAGAGGCAGGGAGATACATTAGGAATATGTTATAAAAATCCAGGAGACAAATTATGATAGCTTTGATCAGAATCATTTTGGTGGAGGATGTGATTAAAGCTGAGATGCTAGACTTTTATTTGAAGGTAGACCTGGTGAGATTGGCTGTACTTTAACTTGGACAATACATATCAGTGCTATTCTTGCTTGAAGGTGGAGGTGTGGTTGGGTGAAGGGGCATGGGCTCTGTGTGCAGGATGCAGTCATGGGTTTTCTCCAGCCAAGACTTAGGAATCTAAAGCCACAACACTCACAGTAATGTAACACTGGAGCCATGTGTAAAATACCCAGTAACCAAATAGCCTACATGATTGCAGTCTATCCTATGGAGTTCAGTATACTAGACATGCTCAGTTCTAAAGAGCCAGGTCTTATAATTGCAAGAGCCATGCATGTCTCAAAAGCCAATATTGGCTACAGTAACAAACCAATATTTTCCTCTATTTCCAGTGGGGGTCAGGAGTTAAAATTCTTCTTATGATCTTTTGATCTTTGTTAAGCTACAGAGATTTCTTGTTGAGGCTACAATTATTTGGAAATAAAGTTTGGTTCTGAGATACGTTTTAAAGGAAGTGAGGATTGCCTTTGATCTGTCTCCACATTCAGGGACTTCTCCTCTCTAGCTGCTTTTACCAAGTGTATACTCTACCACATTCACATTTATCTTGACCATACCGAGCTGCCAATAAATTCCAATTCCTAGTTTAAGTATTGACTCAATATAGTAGTTACTTAACAGAGTACCTCAGAGACCAAAATCTTATTTTACCTGCAAAGAAGTCCCAGAAGTAAAGATTTGAAATTGATGGTGAGATAGTGGCTTTATTGATTTAATGAATTAATTTATTTGGCAGATGGCCCTGTCTGGTGCCCACAGATCACACTTTTTGTGCAACCTTTCCTTACAAGTGGGATGCATTGTTCTGATGAACATAGTGGCTAAATCCAAATGACCATAGTAAGCACCATGCTTGCCATAGGATATCTTATCCTGTAGATGGCAGGCAGCCTCTGTCCTTGGTCACCCCAGTGCAGCACAGTAAACCCACAAATAAGTTACCATGGCAAGCAGAGATGGAGCCCAACAGCATGGGCTCTCTCTAACCAAGGCTAATCTGACTATTCCTACTGTTGAACATCCAACCAGCCAGCAGCAGAAAAAGCTAACAAGCCCTCAGCATGGTGGCATTTCTCATGGAAACCAACAAGCCACTGGGAGGCAAGTTCACCATGGCCATCTGCAGAATTCTTAGATCTTACATAACTATCTTCCCCTCCTCTCTGAGACTTGAGATATCTTTCTCAACACTGCCAAGGAAGATGTGACATCTCTAACTCAATTAATGTGGGCTATGTTTTTTTTTCTAAGCTTCGAGAAGCCAAATCAGCAAATGTATCAGGATTGGCTGAAGATACCCTGCTAGGATGTTGAATCCTTAGTTACAGGACAGTACCCCATATGTCCAAACTGTCCCCTGTTCAATATTCACTTCCAGGCATGTTCTTCCAGCTCCTGCCAGCATCTATTAGCCGGGATCTGTATCTTCTTCAGTGGGTAATTCTTTTTCTCTCTTAGCAGAGCCCGTACTTTTCCAATCAGACTGTGCTGATCTAGAGCCAGGAGAGGAGATCTGGGTCCACATCGATGGACAAATATTATCTTGAAAAGCATTAGGTCTAATTGGGTCTTCTACATGGTCTACAGACAAGAAGAGGCTGCTATTCGCCGGCTAGAGGAATTGAGGTAGTTTTTTAGGTCCAGGGGTTTAGGGGCATTGGGAGTTCAATGATTCTGTGTGCATCCCAGGTCTCAGGATCCCACTTCTTTTTTATCAGTTACCTGATTTTAACATAAGAAACTTGCCAAGGTGCAAATCAACCTTCTTTGCTGCTCTGCTTCTCTCACTATCAAGTCCTGGGCCTCATCTTCAGCACAGTCTGCCCTGTGGCTACAGATGATGATATGTCCTTACCTGCTGCCATGGAAAGCTTGTGGCATTTATATCATCCTCTGAATTGGTAATAGGTTAATCTAAACTAGCAATTTTCTTTCTTCAATCCATTAATGGCACTTGAAAACCATAAACCCCACAATACTTACAACTACGGTTATCACCGTCTGTCTCAAATGGTAGACATAATGTACAACTCAGTACCTCCCCTTCTGCTTGCATCCCACCTCATCTACCACACATGAAAATTTCAGCCATGACCCAGGGTTTTTGTCACTTTTCTTTCTATGAACAATGGAGTTCCCGTTGCCATCTAGCCAGTCTTCCATCCAACTCCAGAATCCTATCCTGAGAGTCTGATTCCTAGGATAATTTCTGGTACCATCTGTCTGTAATGGTAAAAAGAAATTATATTAGGTGCCTCATGGTTCTGCATGGCTTAGTAGTAAGTTTCCCTTCTAAGCAACCACCCCAGTTGGCCCTGCCCTGGGCATAACTGCCATCAGCAAGGCCTGCAGCTCTATATGGTTTGGGATAATAAACTTCTTCTGAAAGGTCCCTGAGGCTTCTGTACTTTTGCACTGCATAATTTACTAGAGTTTGGATAATAAAAAGGTGCCCTCAGCTACTCCAAACAGCCCTTTCTGCTTCTGCTTTTCTTGCCCTATAGATTGAAACCTCCAATCTCCAGTATGCTTGAGAAAATATGACCCCTCCCCTTGGATCACAATAAAGGCAAGAGCCCAGGACCCACAAGTACCCTTTTTCCCACTCCTCCACAGACCCTTACAGGAGCCCAGGTTAGGTAAGACAGGGCTCCTTCACCCCCTTCATTCTCCTGTCTCCTTCCCCAGGCTCTTTGAGCTAATAAAGCTGTCCTGTCTTGCATTCGTTCATGCTGGCTGGCTCTCTGCATTTGTGCCTCCTCACTCAAGGAAACTTCACATAGCATCTGAAACACTGTCTTAGGTTGGTTTCTCCAGGAACAGAGCCTGAGATAAGGATTTGTGTCAAAGTGATTTATTAAGAAGTTTTTCCAAGAAAAAACTGGTAGGAAAGTAGGAAGATGGGGTCAGGAAGAGAAAGAGGCTAAGAAAGGGTGAGGTATCAGGAGAAGGCCTATGAAGAGTGACCTTGATTTTTCCAACAGGGACAATCAAGAGACAATATAGCCATAGCAGATAACTCTCATGAACAGGAGGTTGCATAATTGGAGTATTTGTACTTCTGAGCCTTTGAGTTGTTGGTGAAGGTGGTTGCCGCCCCTAGGAAATAAATTCTCGGGCAATTCTAATTCTCTTTGTGAACAAAGGGTTCTCACACCCTGAGGACAGTCCTCTGACAGTTAATATACAAATAAATAATCATTTAGTGGGAACAAATCATATTTTTTAATTTGATTATTATTTTGTATTAGAGAAGTTGTAGGTTTACAGAAAAAAACATGAAGAAAAGGCAGAATTCCCATATGCTCTCCACCATTATTAATGCCTTGCCTTAGTGTGGTACGTTTGGGGAAAAATATTTTTTGATGATATTTTCTATCATAGACATCACTCCCACCTCACTATCTCTAGAGATTAATCTTCAGAGTAGAGTTTTAGACTCAAAATTTCCAGATGCCCCATCTCATTGCCAGTTTTCATTAGATAGCTCCTTATAGAATTCTTTCTTCCCTTCTTTCACCTCCTCCTCCTCCTTTTTACATACTCACTAAAGAAATTTGGGCAACAACCACTCATTGACCATATTGTAGACATTTTTGGTGTTTTGCCTCTTAATTTTTTTCTGTGTATAAATTTTAAGAAATTTTACTCCTCAAAGTATTTTCAAACAGCTGTCTTTGTCCCCAAGAAATTTTACTAATACAGGTCAAATGTAAAAAAAAATATATTAAGCACTTTATATAGTCTTGACAATGTTCTAGCCACTGAGGTAAGAACAATGAACAAAGCAGGCAAAAATACTTGTCTTGTTAGGGGAGAAAAACAATAAACAAATATGTAGCATGCTAAATAGAAGAAAATGCAATGGAAAAAACAGATGTACAAGGCAAGAGGGGTAGGGAGTGCTTTGTGCATGTGTGTGTTACTTTATGGAGGGTGGTCATGGAAGGAATCTTGCTCGGGACACAGTGAGAAGAGATCTGAGGGGATGCCGAGGAAGGCTGCACTGTGCAGAGGTAGCAGGAAGTGCAGAGGCCTCCAGACAGGAGTGTGCGTCACGCGTTCAAAGAAGAGCCAGGAATGCGGTGCAGGAATTGGAATTGGAGCAAGTCTGGAGGAAAGTTGAGACTATAGCAGAGTGTGGATAGCAGAATAACCAGGGTCCTGGGGACGATTTTTTAAAATTCTGAGTTGGAAAGTTATGGGAAAATTGGAAGAAGATAAGTATTATGATCTGACTCACATTTTAAAAGACTCACTTTTATTGCTTTGTGAAAAGAGACTTTTGGGAGCAGAGGCTGAAATGCAGATACTAGTCAGGAGGCTTTTGGAATACTCATAATTAGAAATGGTTACAGCTTGGATCAGGATGATAATAATGGGATAGTGAAAACAGGTCAGATTCTGGAAAAAAATTTATTTTGCCAGAAATGCTAATAGGATTTGCTGAGGGTCAGATATGGAGTTTATAATTTGACATTTCAAATATTTTCTAAATTCATCTCTAACTCATATTCCCTTTGATGCTGTATCATAGTTTTTAGCTTTAGGGAAGAAATTTTCTTTATAGGCAATTCAACAACAGTGAAGAATTCTAAAACTACAGGCCTTCCAGGAGTTACTGATAGCTTATAGTCACAGATTAAGCAAGCACAGATAGTTTTAATCATAGTGAGAGTTTCACAAAAAGGAGAAGACTTCCTCCTGCCTTTGTGAGCTATTGGATCCCTGACAATAATTTATACATAAGGTTAAGATATGTGGAGGAGTCATAATGTATCTGTAGAGATGTACAAATATAAAACATCTAAAAAAATAAAAAAACCAAAACATCTATAGAAAACACACACACACACACACACACAAACACACACATACACTTATGCTCTAAGTGATTTCCCCAGACTCTAAGTAGAATAAGAAGTTAGAAATAAGAAAAAAAATTTCTGGGTTAAAGTTAGTCACTGAAAACTTTATCAGGGAGGAACTTTAAAGTTGGCTTTAAAGGAAGGGCAACATATACAACAGGAATTAGGTCAATGAAAGAAGTGGGAATAGGCAGAGCACATAATGGAACAGAGATTGGCCTGTTGTGAATGAATGAACAATAATGAAATAAGTATGTATGAGTTTTCCTGAGAAGCATTTGTGAGGAAAACAGTAGTTTTGCAGATTTTTTTCAGGACTTTCTGCATAACTCAGACACTTTGAAAATCTAATACTTGGGCATCAGGAACACTCATTCACTGCTGGCAGGAATGCAAAATGGTACAGCCACCTTGCAAGATGGTTTGGCAGTTTTTTACAAAACTAAACATAGCTTTACCATATAATCCAGCAAAATTGCACTCCTAGGCATTTACCCAAAGGACTTGAAAACCTATGTCCACACAAAAACCTGCACATGAATGTTTATAGCAGCTTTATTCATAATTGCCAAAATTTGGAAGCAACCAAGACGCCCTTCCATAGGTGACTAGATAAACAGTGGCAAGTTCATACAATGGAGTATAATTCAGTGATTAAAAAGAAATGAGCTATCAAGCCATGAAAAAAAAGGGGGGGGGGGAGAATTTTGAATACATATTAAGTGAAAGAAGCCATTCTGAAAAGGCTACATTCTGTATGATTCTAACTACATGACACTGTGGAAAAGTCAAAACTATAGAGACGATAATAAAAAAGATCAGTGGTTGCCGGGGGAGCAGAGTCAAGGGAAGGGATGAATAGGTGGAGCACAGGGCATTTTTAGGGCAGTGAAACTATTTTTTAATTACAAGATATTTATTTTTAAATTTCTTTCCAACAGATAAAAAATCACATATAAAAAAATCAGTAAAAGCCACACATCAAAACAAGGAAAGCCTTCTAAAAATCATCGCACTCTCTTATAATATATAATAGCACATAACTATAATTATTTTATAGTGTTACTATGAAGACATATGTTGTTTCATGTTCCAATCTGAGAATAATCTTAATTTTCATAACATATTTCTCATAGTAATAGGGGCATTCAAAGGCTACCAGTTCTTCATAAAAATAATTTTCCACAGTGATTTGTGCCACAAGTCATGGTGACCTTTGAGTTGCTAGACAGGATTTTACTGTAATTCTTTCTAATTTTTACCAACACTATTATCAACAAGCCTCTAAGAGTCCACAGAGATCAGCAGATTTTTAAAATTTTGTTACAGTCAAAAGGGTGAATTCAGAATAGAGGTGGAGAAGTTCGACCATGCCGTCAGCAAATGAAATCACATATGCAAATTTAAAAGTACCTGCATTTCCAGCATTGGACCAGAAAATATAAGGTAGTTGATTTAAATCAGTGGGTAGTTAGTAATTTAACCAAAGAATTCCTAAAGACGGGTTTTCTGTGATCATCTAAAATTCATACTGAAGATTGAATATATATGATACATGAAAAATCTCATCTGATGTGAGCAGAAGGATGAAACTATTTTGAATAATATTTTAATGGTGGGTAAATGACATTACACATTTGTTAAAACCCATTGAACTGTTTATGCAAGATGTTAATAA
This sequence comes from Chaetophractus vellerosus, assembly GCA_004027955.1. Taxonomy (NCBI): domain Eukaryota; kingdom Metazoa; phylum Chordata; class Mammalia; order Cingulata; family Chlamyphoridae; genus Chaetophractus; species Chaetophractus vellerosus. The sequence goes on from PVKH010005912.1 coordinate 16,253, forward strand.
TAGAGGAAACTGTGTGCGGTAGGGGTGTATGGGAGCTCTCTGTAAAATTTTTTTTGTAAAACTAAAACTACCATAAAACAGTTTATTAAAGAATCTAGTAAGTGGTAGAAAGTGCACATTCGCTCAAAATTGTAGATACAATTTAAAGAGTTCATCGATATTCTGAAGCAAGGGGATTCATGGAAATGGAATTGCAAACTGTTAGAATATTTTGTAAACTCTTTGATTTTGCCATCAAGCAACAACTGTGCTTTAGTATGCTTTTTCTGCTGAAACATTTCAACCAACTTTTCCAGAAACCTTACCAAAAGTAGAAAATCACACAGGCGACTAAAGTTACAAAATAGATTGAACCTGTGACCTGAGAATGATAATTAAATCTCTAAATTCCTTTATTTTTTGACGAGTAAAGAGAGGAAAAATGCTTTAGGGTTTATCTCGATTGGATTGCCCAATATAAACTGGGTGGGCGTGTAGAGGATGTTCAATGCATTGTTATCCATGCATAAATACAGATGCTCAGGGCAATATGCTTACCTTAGAGAGATGAGCAAGGACATTTGAGGCAAGCTAAGCAGAGATCCATCAACCAACAATTTTAAGGAATAAGCTAAAAAGTGAAATTCAGCTTTTTCTGCAACATAGAATTCTGTAAATAATCACTAGAAGCATCAGGCTATGGACTGTAAGGGCAGCAACTCATGGTGTTTTTTTCCTCTAGTAAATTACATATCACCTCTGAGCTATTTATTTATTTACCTATTCCAGGCTGATTAAAATGCACCCTTTGTAGAGTTCTCTGGGCACAGGTACAAAATAATAATGGCTTGGTAAGCTGTGTACTCTGGAAACCCTGCACGTAAGCAGATTCAGGTAGAATTGACACAGCTGAACTGCTATCTATCAGTGAAGTGTGGGCTGACCTCCAAAGGTGTAAGAGTCATTGTAGCAAAGCACTTTGTGAGCAGTGAGATGAACAGCAATTATCTCTTTCGGAACAGCAATCTTAGGGACAGTCATTTTCTCTTTCTGATTCCTGGGTTGAAAGCTGTACTACATACTTTCGGAAGATGTCTTGAGTTTTATGCAGTGCATTGGACTTTTGCATTTCACCCTGGGTATGTATCCATACGGCAACCAGGTGAACTTGTTTTGAGCCAAAAGAAAGCAGGAGACCGCCCTGATTTGACCAAGACCATAAAATCAAGAGATAAAGTTGCAGAGGCAGTGCCCACATTATTTAAACTGGTATAAGTATGAAATGGTTAAAAGCCAGGTTTTGGGAGTCAGGCAGGTGTAGGTCCTTAGATTGCCTGAGCTATTGTCACAAATACCACACAATGGGTTGGCTTAAATGACAGGAGTTTGTTGGCTCATGGTTTTGAGGGTAGGAGAAGTCCAAAATCAAGATATCCGCAAGACTTGCTCTCTCTCTTAAGACTAGCATTCTGGTCATGGCTGCCAGCACTTCTTGGGATTCCTTCGCTTTCCTGTCACATGGCAATGTCCTCTCCCTTCTTTTCCAGGTTCCTCATTCTTTTTATAAGGCCTCCAGTAACCCAGATTAAGACACATCCTCATTCAGGCCACATTTTAACTAAAAAATAATTTAAAAAACATCTTCCAGAGGTCCTATCACATGTGTCCACACCCATAAGGACATAGGGAAAGATAGGAGAAGGAAGATAGCAAAGGAGGAAGATCAAGGGAGAATCACCATCAGATGACACCTAACCAGTAGAAAAGCAACTGCCCAAAGCCTAGGGCCCAAGGCCTGATGCCGGAGGATAGCAGATGACAAAAGACCCACCCATCACCGGACCACCACAAGCTTCACCAACCCCTCCCCTGAATAGTTCCCACTCCAGCAGGAATACGGAGAAAGTTGTAGTTTTCAATCCCTTATTGTATAAGGAAGACCAATTAGAACGTTTGGACTTACAAGTCTTAATTTACATGGAGGGAGAAAAAGGGAAGAGCCAGCCTTAAAAAAACAGTACCCCAGCCCCAGCAGGCACGACTTGTGCAACTCATTCGAGCACGCCCCAACTCCTGTCTTGAGTGTGTACTTTCACTTTACATTAAATTCTCCTGCTACTGTACGACTAGTCTTTGAATTCTTTCTTGCAACTGTGTCAAGAACCCTCCTACCCTAAGTTGAGGTCTTTCTCCAAGACCTCCCAGGGCCTCTCCCACATCAATAGGAATGTGATTAAAATTAAGAACATGGCGATGTTGGGTACATTATTCAGTCTACTACAGTTCTCGTCTGGGCTTGCCATTTACTAGTACTTACTGGCACCAAGTTTTTTTACATCTCAGAAATGAAGATGACAATAGTATCTTATTCCTAAGGTTATTTTGAGGATAAAAGGGGTAATGCAAATGTAAAGCTCTCAGTAGTGTGCATAGTATACAGTAAGCTCTCACTATCCGTGACTTTTCTTGTCAGTCTGACCTTGGATTTATCGCACTACCATGGGCACTGTGGATGCTCTCCCTCAAGGTCATCTCCCTTTCTAGAGGTTGCCAAGTTTGCCCAGGATTCTCGTTTCTACTCTCTGTGTTGCCCTCACAGTGGTGGGAGTCTTGTTCCAGCTGCTGAGGCTGAGTGTACAGGTGGGTGTAGGAAAAGCATGGAGGCGGGTGTATTCCTAGGGTAGTCTAATCTGTCAGGTTGCAATTTGGATCAATTTTTACCATGAAATGGTACTGTAAACATATTGGTGGATAACTTTTCAGATCTTTTCTATGTATTAATAAAGTTAGAACATCACAATCATATTGTCTTTACTGGTTAGGGAATTGCTTCTTTTCATTTAAAAATTGATTGTTAGCATTTTCCAATGTCATGAAATATTCCTTCAACATAAAGTGAATTGTCTTATTGTATTTTTCTGAAAATAGAAACATCTTTCTTTCAAAACAATATATGACAAATAGCCCCTTATCCCACTCCTCAAAATTAACCACTCTTAAGAATTTCATTTTAAATCTTTCAAGATGTTTCTGTAAGTTTAAACCTATAATGTATAATTTTACATAAACACAGTTACATTAAACATTCTAATACATCAGCTGCTTTTTTAACTCAACAAAATATTGTAGACACCTTTCCATCTCAACACAGTAAAAAAATTCATCATTAAAAAAAAGCTAAATAGTATTCCATTTTATGGATTACTATTATTTATTTACCTGGTGTCCCAGAAAGATGGTGTTGGAACTCCAAGTAAATAAATAATATTTACTATGGAACTCCAGGCAGAGCTCAACTCTCACAAAAATAATAGACAAAGGACCACAGTTTCATATCTTTTGGATCTTTTGATAACTTTTAGTTTTTACTATTATAAATATTTCAAATAATAGCAATATATAGCATATTTGTATGCTTCCACATTTTTTCCTTTATTTTTAAAGATATTTTTAGATTACTTAAAAGTTGCATTGAAAATATAGGGAATTCCCATGCATCCTCTCTCCCTTCCCCTCCACAATTTCCCCCATTAACCACATCTTTCATTAATGTGGTACATTTGTTACAATTGATGAACACATATTGAAGCATTACTACTAACCATGGTCTATAGTTTACATTATGGTTTATACTTTGCACTGCACAATTCTATAGGTTTTGACAAAATGTATAATGACCTCTATCTGTCATCGCAACATCATTCAGAACAATTCCAATGTCTCAAAAATGTCCCATGTTCCCCATATTCTTCCTCTCCCTCCCCTCAGAATCTCTGGTAACCCCTGTCTTTATATCATTGTTAAAAGTTCTCCCATCACTAAAATAATAATAAGTGTATTTTGGTCCATAGGTGCATTCCTCCCTTAGGTTTGTTCATTCCTCAATCTTGAGGATTTTGGGATAGTGATGCCCACTCTGTTTCTGATTGAGAGGGGCTTAGATTCCATGGGGCAAATGGATGGAACTGTCTTGCTTGCAGTTGTAGATACTCTGTTTCTTGGGATGGACATTGTCTATCATCATCCTTTTGTTAGTTGTCCTTGATGAGTCCGGTGAACTGGAGAGTAAGTGTTGGCTGTAATTCTGCTAAGATTCAAAGCTCAACTGGCATATGAACAGCTGGAAGATTTAAGTCTCTGGGACATATATTTAATGGGTATAGTGCTAATTGTGGGTTCAAATAAAAGGGGCAGAAGAACCATGTGTAGGGAAATTATAAATGAGTCTAACTCTGATACATTGGAAACATAGGTTATCATATATTCCAGGGTAAGGCCCACTGATAGGCTGCCAATTTCCTGGGGTTGTCTGCCCTGCCTATAGTGTCCAGATGTCTCTAGAGCCCTCAGAAGCACTCCTGCTTGAGGCACTGTTTACTGTGGCAGTCAGTGAGATCCTCCTGAGATGTGCATAAGAGTAACCTCTGGAATGACGTCCTGACTCACTTTGAAAAATTTCTTAGCCATAGAAACGCATTTGTATTTAATATTTCCCCCTCTTGGTCAAGGGCTTTTTCCAATGCATTGTTAGTTGGTGCTTGGTGATAATCCCTCACACCATCCCCAGGAGCCATGTCCCATGCCAAGGGGAAATCAGTGAATTTATAGGCTGGGTTTGGCTTAGGCAGAGGGCACATTTGGTATGCTCTCACTTGTGTTTCCATAAGATAAATGATGAGAAATAGAATATCAGGATCAAATGGTATGCACATTTCGAATGTTTGTACAAATAGCTCTCTAGCAATGTTGATTATTTTACAGTCTTTCAAAATGCATGAGATATCCTATTTCTCCATAGATTTTCCAGAAGTGGACTAGTGTCTTATTAAAATTCCATGCTATATTTAATATATCTTTGTAAGCTGCCTTAAATCCTTATTGAAATTCAACAGTGTATAAATAAAAAATCTAGATATTTGACAAGATATTACAACTGATTAGTCGAGTACAGAGTCTCCCCTTTCTATAGCAGCCATGTCATTCCCATGGGAAAATACTTTCTAAATTCTAGACCACCGACAAAAATACCAGGCTTGTAAGCGTTTCTGATACAAAATGGCTGAATTTCACAGTAAATATTTATTCAATACCTGTTAAAGATAAAAAGTCTCATACCAGACTACTTATGAAACTGGCTTTCATAAAGTTATTGTGGCTCATTTTAACATTTTAGGATGACACTGTCTCAATATGTTAACTTTCAAGGACTTTACTGAAGACTTTAGAAAACTTGAGGGCTCAGTTATTCTGTCTAGACATGCTATCTAAGATTCATTTATTTTGTCTGCTACTATACTTATCTTGAGACCTCATTATCTAGGAATGTGCCATGGCTCTGT
>PVKH010005913.1:8690-21672 GCA_004027955.1 Chaetophractus vellerosus
GGTATGTTAAAAAAAAAAAAAAAAAAAAGAAAGAAGAAGATAATAGTCAATATATGTCAAAGCCTAAACATTTTGCAGTTTTTAATTTGGAAATTTGACTTTTTTTTTTAAAGATTTATTTATTTTATTACATATCTCCCCTTCCCCCCGCTGTGGCGACGCGCCGAGAGTGGTCACTGCACAGGCGCGGCTTTCCCTGCTTGTGGGCGGTCTCTGCGTCCGTTCACGGCCGGCGCTTGATTCAGTTCGCGGGTGGCTGGCTGCGCTCCATCCGCGGGCGACCTGCCCTGCCCGTGGCGGCTCTTGCCCTGTCCGTGGCAGCTTCTTGCCCTGCCCACGGCAGCTCCGGCCCGCCCATGGCGGCTTGCCATTCTCAATGGCGGTCTGCCCGCTAGGAGAGGTCCCCGGGAATCGAACCCAGGGCCTCCCATGTGGTATGCCGGCGCCCTATCCACTGGGCTATCGAGCCGGCCCCGGAAATTTGACTTTTTAAAGTATGTTTTTAGATCATCTAAATTTTGGTCGGACATCTGCTTCTGCTTTATTTGAAACCATATCAGTCAAAATATTTGGCAAAGGGAAAAAATTGGCTCCAACACAAATCTCAAAAGTTGTGTGAGAGTATCTACTTCAAAACATGGTTTATCAATATGAGTAAATATTATGCAAACAATATTATATATGTTAAAAAGTATTTTGTATTATACCCTGTTTCTACAAAAACTTGTACAGAAAAGAGAACTTTAAAGAAATGTCCCCAGTGTGAATGTTGGATGCCTTTGAATTATGGGATCACTGGTGATTGCTTTTTTATCTTTGCATAATATTTCCAAATTTAACACAAGTAATTCATGTGTCTTCTATCATCAGCTCCTCATTGAATTAATTTGGCCAAAAACCTGTAAATAATTCCTCTCAATGATAAATCGGACTTAAGAAATATTGCACCCCCTAATTCTGAGAAAATGTCGGTTTCTTTATCCAACTACTCATGCAACTACCAAATGACCTGACAATTGTCTTCTTGGTCATTCATTCCAGAGAAATGAGAACTTACACGAATACAAAGCCCTGTACAAAATTGTCCATAGAAGCTTTATTCATAATAGCTAAAAAATAAGAACAGCCAGATATTCTTTAATAAGTGTATGGTTAAGCAAACTGTGGTACATCACCAGTGCAAAAACCTTCATGGCTCTCCAGAGGATTATGTTGCTATAGTCTTGCAAGATGTTGCCATTTGTGAAAACTGGGTAAAGGATACTTGGGATCTCTCTTTATTATTTCTTATAACTGCATACCAATCTACAATTATCTTAAAATTTAAAAAAATTAATTTAAAAAGTCCGTGTAGGGAAGTAGACAAAAGGGATTGAGGAAAAATAAATAGATACTTAAAAAAAAAAAAAGAAAAACAGCAGAAAGCAATATAATTGATTTATGCACACAAGAGCAATTTCTTTGAAAAAGACATTTGCAACCACTACATTGCTCAAACAAGAAAAAATATAGTGAGAAAACAAAATTGCCTTAATGAGGAACACGAGAGATACAGAAGAGAAGAGGATAATGCTAAAAAAGAGTTTGTACCAATCTATCACACATATTTGACACTAGATTAAATGTAGAGATTGATAAAGAAATAGCCACTATATTTGACTCAAGAAGTTATCATAATACAAATAAAAGTAATGGAAAAACTTACATAGTTCTCAGGATTAAAAGATAGTTTCAAAAATGAATTCTATTGACTATGCAAAAAAGCATTATATTATAGTTCTCATATAAATTAATTTGTTGCAGGCAGTAAAGAGAGTGAGAGAGGATTCTGAATAGATTGTAATAAAATCAGAACAAGAAGAGAACTGAAAACCAACCTAATTTAGGAGTATTGATGCAAAAACACTAAATCCAAAATTAGCCAAATCCAGCAGTATATTAAAAATTTACTAGCCCATGACCAAATGAGACTATTTTGAGAAATCAAATGTCTGCAGATATAGAAAAACCCGTTCAAATATCTCATCAGATTAACACCAAAATAAAGCAATACACTTAATCATGGGAAATGAGAAATAATTCCATAAAAAAATGAATTAAAAAAACTTTTATCTCCATCCCATCCAACAATATAAGAATATAAAATGAAAGTTTATATATATATAGAGAGGGGTCAACCTTCTAACAATTTTCTGGTAACATGATTATATACTAGAGAAATAAAAAAAACCAAGTTGAATAGTTATTAGAAAATATGATATATTGTAAGAATGGCTAAATTCATAAAGAGGGCAGATTTTAGGTATTTGTTTTCTAATCACTAAATATTAAAAAAAATAAAAGATATTGTAATATCCAACAAAACATACCTAGAAAATTGTTACCTTTTGGCCATGTGACAATTGATATCTTCTCTATATCATACATATAAAGCTGATATTCTAAAACATTATATGAATTTTATAAAGTCATGCTGTGTCAGAACCAGAATTTGCACCCCCATTTTTCTGCAATCAAATCATATGATCCAAAAACCAATCCATACTATGGCAAGAAATGATTCAAGGAGACAGGGATTGATTAAAGGAACTTCTCTCCTTGTGCACCTGTGCAAATTTAGGAGAAAATGAACTGTTGGGAGCTTGCAGACCAAATTCATACAAAAGTGATTATGTATGTTTAGTCACAGGATTTTTGTTTGTTTCTTTGTTGTGTTGTTAGCTTCGTTTTTATTTGCAACAGCTGCTCTTGCAAGTGTCTGCACTGAAGAAAGCAGTTTCCAGGACTACCAAGTCACACAGAGCCCAATGTTGTGCAACAAATCTTGGGAGTCTCAGGAAAGAAAGACAGCAATTGGGACAAATGTAGGAAGGAATGAGAGGGAATTGCTGATTAAAACCCGAAAATGACACTAAAATTTCATAACACAACTGCTTTCTGAGACTTTGATGAAATGACAAGGATACAGTGCTCTAGGGTACCTAGAATTGGCTTAAAAGTGTAAGAGCCAAGTTCAGTGTTTCACGCAAGTCATGAATTTAAAGTTCATACATTTGTTTAAAGTCTTCCCAGCCTCTGTTATGAGATCAGACTTCCATGAGGCTAGGTGCAAAAAATTGCCAATTTAATGCAGTCCATCAAAAAATTGAATTGAGTTACTAAAAAATGTAGTTTTACCTAATATACACCAGTGACACCATCTTTCCACATGCCACATTTTGTTTTAATAAACTGACTTCACCCAGGTAAAATAAATTAATTAAAATAAGCATTTTCTCATGCCATTGATCCCAACTGATTGCTAAAGGAAGTTAATTCAATATATCTCTAGATTCTACCAACACTGTACTCAGAGGATTCATCTTTTCAAAATTAAGATATGCTTTCTTTAATTTTAATATATTTTTTATTTTTTCTAAAAGACACATAAAAAAATATAAGGGATTCCCACATGCCCCTCTCCCCATACTTCCCACCTTTCCCCACATTAACAACCTCCCTCATTAGCGTGCTACATTCATTGCAATTGATGAACACGTTTTAGAGCATTGCCGCTAATGATGGATTATACTGTAGTTCACACTCCCTCCCACTCAATTCTGTAGGTTATGGCAGGATATATAATGGTCTGTATCTGTTGTTGCAAATCATTCAGGACAATGCCAAGTCCTTTATTATACCTCCTTTACCCTCTCCCTGCCTTCAGCATCTCCAGTGGCAAGATATGGTTTCTTAGTGGTAAAAGATTTTATTTTTTCTTTCTACATTTATCATTTTCAAAAATGGAATACTATTGCTGACTCCTCTTCATGAAAGATGAGGGAATTACCAAATCCACAGTCCTCTCACCTCTTAGTTTCATGAGCAATAATTGGGAAATTTTTCCCCAGAACATTAATTGTTAAATTAATTTTGCACGATATGTTTATTATTTTAAGAATTATAGCATTAACACTATGTATTATAACCATCTGAATCATATTATACAAACTTGATTCCATTTTTAAATGGACAAAATGTTCCCTGTCAATTGTTTCACATGCAAATTCCCAAGCTTCCCCCAAGGCATTTGTTAGATACCAGCTTGAAACAGTTGTATGGGGCTATGTTTTCTCTCCTTCCCCCCATGACAAATCAGTGGCAATGAAATTACTGAATCTTTTCATATATGAGAATGTCTTGGATTTGGATTCACATATGTATAACAATTTAACTAGATGTGGAAATCTAAATTCCATGCAGGTTTCTTTTGAAGCTGTAGATTTATTTTATTTTATTCTGCAATGCAAATATGATGTGGTTAAGTAAAGTTTGCTAACTGCCTAATTATTTTCTTTTGGTAGTTTGGTCTAGGAGAGATGATCATAGGAGGTTTTTTCATTGTGCTTAAAATTAAATACTCAACAATAAAACCTAGTGCTTATCATTCTTCGTCTATACTCAATATGCACTGTTAATCAACAAATTCCACTGATGCAGGAATATTTTTCTCCTATTATATCATTTTAAAAATGCCCTTTCCATTATTAAGCTTTCTGTTTCAAAAAATCATACTTTATAAATTTAAAGTGACATTGTCTTCCTAGAGGCATTGTCTGGTTCTGATGCCACTTTAAATTCTGTGATTACATTATCTGTATATGTGAATTCCTCTATCAGCTAATCTAGACACTTAGACACTTTTTTTTTGCTGAATTCAACACCAGAGGGTTAACATTTTTATTATCTTCCTTTAGAAAGTAAAACAGTTTCTGCCTAAAATTATATTATTCCCTAGAGCTAAAATTCTACCAACTATATTTTTGTCTAAAAATGCACACTCTTTTTTTCTTTTCCTGTTTTAGGGGGAAAAAAAATCACAGGTCCTAAGTTTTATTTATTTTGCTTGTTCATCTTAATAGGAACATTTCAATCCAAGTCTGTCTTTTCCCTGAAAAGAATTTCCTTGGCTCCCTCTTGTTTACCATTGCATCATTTCAATCTTTCCTTTGAGAATGAAGCTAGAGGGCAAATGCCCTAGGTTTCTAAATTTGATAGGGCTATGCTATCAGCTGTAAAAAATAAAACCCACAATTGCTGTAGTTTAACATAACAGAAGTTCGTTTTCCACTCACTTAACAATCCTATGTGGGGGAGCCTGATCTGAGATAATTTGGGGACCCAGACTCCTTTATGTCTCATAGCCATACCATCCCCTATGATCCTAAGTTATTTTTCATCCTGTCAGCAGAAGGAGGAAGAGAGGATGTGTAGATTCCTCTGCTAGTCAAAATGCCCTGGCCTAAAGTGACACTCACCCCGCTGCTTAATATTTATTGACAAAATTCAGTCCTATAGTCACACCTAGAAAAGGGTGTTGGGGGAGCTGGTGCTGAATATATAGACTCCCTATGCAGCCTCTTTATAGCTCTATATAATAAAGAGCGGTAACTCATTTTGTTGGACAGCTCTCAGCTCTGTCCTGTTCTGCTACGCTCTTACTAATTATCAGGGAACGTCCTTATTCAATCCTCTCCAAAGAAGAGAACCCAAGGTGTCTTTTTTTCACTGCATCAGCTTAGAGTTTTGGCTCTCTGGGCCATTCTGAATGTAGCTATTTGTCCACACAAGACAAGGCACCTGACCCTCTCTTTTCTAACACTCAGTGTGCAATGGTGGGAAACAGACAAGATAACTGTAATGAAAACTCTCAGTCGACAAAAGAAAGCATAGGACACAAATGTCCACCACAAGGATAAAAGCTCACAGGACAGGTGTTGTAAAAGTTTAAAGAAAAAAAGTTGGTAAAAGATAAATTGTGCAAATACTATCCAGGGGAAGCCTGCACAGCTTTATTAATTCAAATAAATTAGACTTTTAGGGGGAAAATATTACTAGACATAAAAATGAACACTTTTTTGTGATTAATATCCATTTAATATAAAGTATGATTTTAATTATTAGGCACCTAATAATATTGTCATAACTTTTTTCTTTTTTGTGTGTTTTTTTTTTTTTTTGGTTATAAAATTTTAACCCAATGCTTAACAAAACTGAAAGGAGAAGTAGAAAGCTTTATCACAGTGGAAGAATTTATTGAACTTGTTTCAGTAACATATAGAAAAAGCAGAGAAAATATCAGACAATTTATAAAACTCACTATAGAAGACACATTTAACATTTGTCTAAGTGTACTTGGCTTTATGTGGGTTAAATTATCTAAAACAGTTGTTCAGACTGGATATCCAAGGAGCCTTCTGCAGAGCTCCAAGGAAATAAAGAGCAATTGAAGTGCTAAATTAATCGATTTTGATAGAAGCCCAAGGTGAAGGTGAAGGTCATTGGTTCAAAGAATTAAATAGCTATAACAGCAGGGATGAATGCCAGCCTCCTGATCATGCCAGGGCAGGGGTCAGAGTTCCTGTAACTATGAATGCTGAAATGGCGGTACAGAGCTAGAATTGAAGGAGCTAGATTCCTTTGAGTTGCCCCAGAATACCATGGTCAGTGGGGAATCAGCTCATTTGTTGCTTCCTTATTCTGTGAGTTTCTAAATACATATTATCCAGAATAAATCCTTTGTCTGATATCTGCCCATTTTCACTTATTTGCTCAACAATGTGTGGAAAGCATATTTTCAAATATATACTAAACCTTTATGAAAACCGAATATTCTACTGGGTCATAAAGCAAGTCAGAGCAAATTTCTAAGAATTTAAATTATACAAAGTATGTTCTCTGACCTCAATGCAATTAATGATTTATTTTTTAATTTATTATACATCCCCCCCTTTTTGCTTGTTCTTGCTGTGTTCATTTCTTTTTTTCTCTGCGTTCTTCTGTGTCTGCTTGTCTCCTCCTGCTGGGGTGACCTGCCAAGTCAGCTCACCAGCGTGGTGGCCGGCCTGCTGGTGGGGGCTCACCCTTGCTTGTGGGGGCTTGCCTTTGCCCACAGGGTCTTGTCTTTCTGTCCGCCCACGGGGGCTTGCCTTTGCCTGCAGCAGCGTGCCCCGCCTGCGGCAGCATGCCCCGCCCACATTGTTGGCTTGGTTTCTCCTGGCAGTCCGCCCATTAGAAGAGGCCCGGGGCCTCCCATGTGGTAAACCAGCGCCCTACCAACTGGGCTATCCAGCCGGCTTCACAATGCAATTAATGCAGAAATAAAACCTTAAAAGATAACTAGAAAACCTTGGAAATTAAAAAACACAGTTCTAAATAACTCATGACTCAAAGATAAATTTGGAAATGCTTTATAGTGAATTATAAGAAAAATATTATGAACGAAGGCTTGTGGGATACATCTAAATATAATTAGAGAAAACACTGACCCCTAAATGTATATTTTATAAAAGAAGTACATAATGAAATGAATGTGCTAAATATCTATGTCTAGAAGTTAGAAAAAGCTATAATATAAACATGAAGTAGATGGATGAGAGTAATGAAGTTAAAAAGCATGCATTAATGATCTAGAAAACAGGTATAAATTAGAGTGGGTTAACAAAGCCAAAAGTAGAAATACTCAAAAGAAAAATAAAATTGCAAGATTTTCAGTAAGGAAGAAAGAGGGCAAAAATAACCACTATCAGGAATCATAAATTAGACATAAATAAAATGCTGTAGGTATTAAAATGATGGTAGGATTGTATTATGAATATCTTGAATTTGATTTGATATTTTAGATAAAATGGACATACCCTGTTGAAATATTACTTACCAAATAGGACATAAGATGATGATTAAGTTAACTTAACTTCTCTGTAACTGATAAATAACCTGATTCCATAGTTAGAAATTTCCCAACAAAATCCATTGTATTAGTCAGGGTTCTCTCGGGAAACAGAATCAACAGGAGATATCTGAAAATAATATAAGATTATATAAGAGTCTCTCACATGACCATGGAGATGCACAAGTCCAGGTTCCGCAGGCAGGCAGCAAGCCAGGGGCTCCGATGACCGATGAAGGGTCCTTGATGAGTTTCTGGGAGAAGTTGGCTGTCCAAAGACGAGCTGGGAAATTCTCCCTGAATATTGAAATCATTTCCCTTTTAAGGCAGTCAACTGATTGGATAAAAGCATCATCCATTCTTGATCCAATTTCCCTGATTGATGCAGATGTAATCAGCCATCCATGCAGTAAACTCACCGGTGATCGATTGAAGTCCATAAATGGCTCTTGTATTACAATTAACCCAGTGCTTGCTGGACCTAATACCTGGACACAATTACCTGGCCAAGTTGACACATTAGCCTAACCATCACATCCATGCAAAATGGCTTCCCTGGCCAATTCCATTCAATATTCAAGGAAAAATAAAATATTCCAAGAACCCATGTTCTGTCTGAGAGTGAAAGAGGAGATAGAATTTCTCAACATATAATGAGTTTCCCAGAATCAAAAGATCAAAAATTTATGAGAGGAGGAAAAAGCTCAAGCAAATCTGACTTATGGCCATGGCTACCAATATATATTAAACAAAGTAACAAACTGATATAATCAATAAATAAGGATAAATTATGTTGAAAATTATAATTTTTAATGATGCAAAATTAGCATAACTTGAATTCACCATGGCAAACATTTAGAAGCAAACAATTCTGTGTCTTTTAAGACATTCACATTACTGGGCAAGCTCCATCACTGTCTAATTCCAGAATATTCTTGCCAATTACAATGGAAATCCCATACTCAATAAGCGGACAGTCCTTATTCCCTGCTCCCCTCTCTCTCTCTCTGACAACAGCTAGTCTGATCTCTGTCAATGTGAATTTGTTTATTCATGTACAGATTTTATTTGAACATTTATTTTCAGTTCTCTTGAATATATACACTGGTGTGGAATTTGAGGGTCACATAGTAATTTTAAGTTTAACTTTTGGAGGACCAGGCAAACTGTTTTCCCCAGAGGCTGCACCATTTTCCATTCTAACCAGAAACACCTAAGGATTCCAATTTCTCCACATCCTTACCAACTCTAATTATTTTCCTTTATTTTTATTTTTTAGCCCTTTGTGTGGAGTAGTATCTCATTGTGATTTTGATTTTCATTTTCCTAAGGACTAATAATGTTGAGCATCTAGTTATATACTTTTTGGCCATTTGTAGGTGTTCTTTCGGAAAATGTCTATTCAAGTCCTTGGCCCAATTTTTCATTGGATTGTTTGTCTTTTCCTTGTTGAATTGTAAGAGTACTTTATATATTCTGGACATTAGACCATTATCAGATATATGATTTGAAATATTTCTTCTCTTATGCACATTGTCTTTAAACTTTCATGATAGTGTCCTTGAATGTGCATTTTAAATTTTGTTGTTGACCAATTTATTTATATTTTTTTGTTTACAAACAGAGGTAGTTTTACCTATTCCTTTTTGATTTAGATGGCTTTTACTTCTTTGCCTTGCCTAATTCTCTTGGTTAGAATTTCTAGTAAAATGTTGAATAGAAGTAGTGAAAGTAGACATCCTTGTAATATTCCTGATATTAGGTGGACAAATTTCAGTCTTCCACCATTAAGAGTTAGCTGTGAATTTTTGTTAGATGTTCTTTATCATGATGAGGAACTTTCTCTCTGGTCCTAGTTTTCTTAATACTTTTATCATGAAAGGGCGTTGTGTTTTATCAAATGATTTTCTGTATTGTGTGTGTGTTTTCCTTCATTTTATTAATGTGGTGTATTATGCTGATTGATTTATTTTACATTGAATTACCCTTTAATTTCTGGGTGAAATCCCAATTGGTTGTGATGTATAATCCTTTAATATGGATCCTGGATTCGGTTTGCTAGTATTTTGTTAAAGATTTTCATATCTATTATTCCTAAGCATTGTTAGTCTGTAGATTTTTTCTTCTTCTTCTCCTGCTCCTTCTCCTGCTCCTTCTGCTCCTTCTCTTGCTTCTCCTTATGCTTCTGCTTCTCCTTCTGCTTCTCCTTCTTCTGATTCTCTTCCTTCTTCCTCTTCTCCTCTTCCTCTATCTTCTTGTTATGTCATCATCTGGGTTTGGTATCAGGGTAATACTGGTCTCATAGAATGGATCAGGAACTGTTCCCTCCTCCTCTATTTGTTGGAATAGTTTGAGAAATTTTTGGAGATTTAAAAAAAATGTTTGCTAGAATTATTAGTGAAATTATTTTGTTTTGGGCTTAACTTTGTTGGTAAGTTTTGATTAATAATTCAATTTCTTTATATGTCATGGTTGTATTCAGATAACCCATTTCTCCCTTAGTACATTTTGGTACTTTGTGTGTTTTCAAGAATGCATGCATTTTATCTAAGTTATCTAATTTGTTGGTATACAATTGGTCATAGCAGTTCATATTGTTTTCATATAATCTTTTTCTTTTCTATAAAATTGCAGTAATTTCCCTACTTTCATTCCTGTTTTTAGTAATTTCAGTCTTCTCTCCATTTTAAAAAAATCAGTTTAGTTAAGTTTCAAATTTAATGACTATTTCAGTGATAATTTTTAGTTGCTTTGATTCTTTCCATTGTTTTCCTATTCTCTACTTTTTTCATCTATGCTCTAGTCTTTCTTTACTTTCTTCTTCTTTCTTTTGGTTTAGTTTGTTAGTCTTCTTTCTATTTCTGAAGGCAAAAGTTTAGACTATTTATTGGAGAGCTTTCTTCTTTACATAACATAGATCTTTTCAGCTATAAATTTCCCTCTGAGCACAGTTTTTGCTGTACCCTATAAGTTTTGGTATATTTTGTTTTCAATTTTATTTAATGAAAATATTTTATAATATCTCTTGTTATTTATTTGTTAATTCTTATGTGTTTGTTAGTGTTTTTTTATTTCCACATATTTGTGAATTTTCCATATTTCTTTCTGTTTTGATTTCTAGTTTCTCTCTATTTGTTATGAGAAGATATTTGACATCATTTCAATCTTTTAAAATTAATTGAGACTTGTTTTGTGGCCTAACATTTGGTCTATCCTGGAGAATAATTCAAGTGCTATTGAGAAGAAGGCATATTCTTCTATTATTAGGTAGAGTGTTCTATAGATAACTGTGAGGTCTGGTTGTTTCATAGTATTTTATGTCTCTTTCCAGCTTTTGTCTAATTGTTCTATGCATTATTGAGAGGGAGGCCTTCCATTCTTCAACTATTATTATTGAAATGTATATCTCCCCCTTCATTTCTGTTCGTTTTTTCTTTATATATTTTGGGGCTCTCTTGTTAAGACCATATATGTTTAATATTGTCATATCTTTTTGAGATATTGACCCTTTTATAATTATATATGTCCATCTTTGTTTATTGTACAATATTCATATAGTCACTTCAGCTGCTTTATATACTGCTTATAGGGAATTTCTTTTTCCATCTTTCACTTTCAAAGTATTCATGTATTTGAGTTAAACTGAGTCTCTTGTAGAGAACATGTAGTTGGAACCTGTGTTTTCTAATTGATTCTGCAAATATTTGCCTTTCATTTGGAGTTTAATCCATTCTGCTTAATGTAGTTATTTGTAAGGAATGACATTTGTAACTTTTTTTCTTCTACCTTATATCTTTGTTACTCAATTCCTCCATTACTGTTTTCTTTCATATTAGATATTTCCTCATATGCCATTTTGATTCCCTTCTTGATTCTTTTACTATCTATCTATCTATCTATCTATCATCTATCTATCTATATCTATCTATCTATCTATCTATCTATCTATCTATCTATCTATCTATCTATCTATCTATCTATCATCTATCTATCTAAATTTTGTTCTTAGTGATTGCCCTGTGTATTAACATCTCAATATATTAAATCTAGATTGATTAATGCTAATTTGATTTCAATTGGATAAAAAAATTTTGCTGCTATGTAAGTTAACCCACTCCCATTTATGTTATTTTCACAAATTATATCTTTGCTTATTGTTTTCCTATCAATGTAGATTTATAATTATTGTTTTATGTGGTCATCTTCTAAATCATATAGAAAAAGAGAAGTTAAAGCCAAGAAAACATTAATATTGACTTTTATTTTACATAGGTAGTCACAATAACCAGTGATTGGATTTGTTCGGGTGAATTCAAGTTACTCTCTAGTGTCCTTTCATTTCAACCAGAAGGATTTTCTTCAGCATTTGTTTTAGGGCAGTTCTACTAACAGTGAACTCTCTCAGATTTTGTTCATTTCAGAGTGGTTTAATTTCTACTTCATTCTATAAGGATAGTTTTGCAAGAGATAGATTTCTTCCTTGACTGTTTTTTGGTGTGTTTTTTTTCCTTTCTTTTCCTTACAGCACTTTGAACATGTCATCTGACTGCCTCCTGCCCACTGTTGTTTCTGATGATAAATCATCTAACTATCTTATTTAGGACACCTTGAATGTAATTATCTTCTTTCTTGCTGCTTTGAGGATTCTGTCTTTTTCTTTGTATTTCAACAATTTGATTTCAATATGTCTAAGTGTAGATATCCTTGAATTTGTCCTATGTGGAGTTCGTTGAACTACTTGAAAGAATAAATTCAAGGGCCGGCTGTATAGCCCAGTGGATAAGGTGCCTGTACACCACATGGGAGGCCCTGGGTTCGGTTCCCGGGGACCGCTCCGAGCAGGCAGTCCGCCTGACAAGGCAAAGCCACCGTGGGTGGGGCAGAGCCACCGTGGGAAGGGCAAAAAGCCACCACAGGCAGGGCAAAGCTGCCACGGGCAGGGCAAAAGCTGCCATGGGCAGGGCGAGCCACCTGCGAATGGAGCAAAGCCACCTGCAAACAGAGCAAAGCCACCCATGAGCGGAGCAAAAAGCCACCTGGGAACGGAAGCAGACCCACCCACAAGCGGGGCAAACACCCTGCGCAGTGAGCTAACTTGGCGCATTGCTGCAGCGGGGGGAGACAAAAAGCAGACGTAGAAGAACACAAAAAAATGAACACAGAGCAAGAGCAAGCAGAAAAGGGGAGGAATATGTAACAAATAGATAACAGTGTTCAGATATCTTATTCCTTAAAGCACCACATTCCTAGCCTTTCCTCCCAAGATTTTCAGCT
>PVKH010005914.1:0-21570 GCA_004027955.1 Chaetophractus vellerosus
CTTTGGACCCTTGTTCTGGCCTTCTTCGCCCCTGCCTGGATCAATGCTCACATAAAACCTGGGCATTTATAATCTATAATGGGAAATTGTAGTCTGTAAATTGGTCCTCTTCATCACTCTTCAGCCCCTTCCTCTCCACCTGGGAACTATGATCTGCTATTTTCTCCCATTTCTCTTCCCTCCCTACCTAATAAATTACTGGTCTAACGAACCTGACATGCTCTTGAAATTCATTTCTTGTAGCTTAGTCAAGAATCTAGAGAAAATCCAGTTACACTATGCCTAAAGGTCATTCATTCAACAAATACTATTGAATGCTACATGCCAGTTACTGTTCCAGGTACTAAGTATATAACAGTGAACAAAATAGGAAAAATCCTGCCCTCAAGGAGTTCAGGTGAATTTCCACAAGGTAAACTGCATTGCAGCCTTTATTTGAATAGTAAACTGAATATTTGGGCTTCTTTTTTTATTTTTTAAATTAATTAATTTTTAAAAAATATTATATATCCCCTCCCTTTCTGCTTGTTCTCGCTGTGTTCATTTTTGCATTCTTCTGTGTCTGCTTGTCTCCCTCCGTTGCGGCGACCTGCCGAGTCAGCTCACCACGCGGCGGCCTTGCCTTCTCGTGGGCGGCTTGCTCTGCTTGTGGGCGGCTTGCCCTGCTCACGGGGGCTTGCCCTGCCCGCGGCGGCTTGCCTTCTCAAGGCGGTCTGCCAGCTCGAGGAGGTCCTGGGAACCGAACCCGGGGCCTCCCATGTGGTAAACTGGCGCTCTACCAATTGAGCTACAGCCGGCCCTCATATTTGGGCTTCTTAGAGGCATAATTAACTTGATTTATACCCCATAATTTTATATTACAATACTAATCTATTTACATGAATATGATGTGGCTTAGAAGAGTTTTTAAAGAAACTCCTACCTATCACAAAAGTTAGTGATTATTTTACTAATCTTCACTGTTTACAAAGTCTACCTAATTGAGACCTAATTCTGTATTTGAGTTTAACAATATACCCTCAACATTTCCTTATTTGTGTGAGGTTTAGTCATGGTTCTGAGATCCTTAGCAACTCCTACAGTTTTCCTTTAACAGGAAGACTTTATTTATAGGCCATCTAATACTGCTACCATGGAGGGTGTGACATGCCTACTCTGTTTATTTGAATCATGGGAAGAGTATTTTATGCTCCATGTAGCTCCTCAAACACCAGTAAGGAGAAATTACCACCACAGTAGGCACACAGGTCAGTATGGCGAATCCCACCTTAATTGTTCTTTTCTAATCACCAGGGAAACCTCCTTCCTTCCACCAGGTTTTCATTTTTCACTGATTAATTACTTCCATCTACTTAAAACTAATTTCCTTAGAAACTCCTCTAGCTGACTTCTTAATTATGTTTTCCCCAAGCCTGGCCATTGTCAGAGAATTACTTGGTGTTAAAGAGATTATACTTCTTTTCCCATGAATATTTTAATACTTTCAAACTGATCTTAACAGTCTTTAAAGGAGAGACGATAGTTTGGGGCACAGGAAGAAAATTGTAGGGTGTTGGGAGAGACAGAAAAGAAAATTTAAAGTGGGGAAAATAAGTAGCAGTGGAGAATTTGCAAACAAATGAAGGAGATGGATGCAAAAAAGATCAAAGTTAAATAATATGTTTGGGGTAAATCAAGAAAATTTCACATATTTGGGTCACTTTTTCATAGTTTCTCTATGCACTTGCACTACTGAATTTTTAGAGCATAAAACAAATGCATACAGTGGACAAATAGCTCTGGTGGTTAAAATTATATTTAAATATTATATATAAATACATGTAATCACACACATATGAGTATTGTCAGGAATAATTTCTTCGCTTATAAGGCAATTTATATAAAAGGCTAAAATTAAATCTATGATCAAGCTAAGCTCCTTTAAATGTGAAAGAAATTAAAAAATTGGTAATTCTTTGAATTTGGACATTTTGTTTATTTTTTTGTTGCATATTCATTTGCACATCACCATCCCAGACTCCTCGAGATTGAGGAAAGAGCTATGGACTAGAGTGGACTTGCTGGTATCCTGTTATAGTCTTGCTGTGATTCACACAATGGAAGAAATTACAAAATTATGTGGAGCCGGGGGCCACTGGACACTTTGGGGGCAGGGAGAGGGAATGGCAGTTGTAATGCGGGGGCTTTTTTGGGACTTGGGAATTGTCCTGGGTGACATTGCAATGGCAGATATAGGCCATTTTATATCATCATATATCATGCAGAACTGTGTGGGAGAGAGTGTGGTCTACAGTCTGAACTGTGGTCCATGCTTAGTGGCAAAGCCCCAAAATGTGTATCTCTATTGCAGGTGATGTGCCACACTGATGAAGGATGTATATGTGGGAGGTTGTGGGAGGTGGGGCATATGGGTACCCCTAAAATTTTTGTGTAACATTTATGTAATCAATATATCCTAAAAAAAATTAATTAAAAAATTAAAAAAAAAAAACTTTCAACCCAGGTCTTTCAGGTTTCCTGCAAATAAAGCCTAACCATTACAACATGACCATCAGTTCAACATTTCAAAATACACAAAGAAATAAGATACTATGAATGAGAAGCAGCTGATACAATAAGCAGCATATTTAGACACCCTCCCTCTACAAAGATTATATATATTGGGTGCAGGACAAAAAAACAAATAAAAATTGAAAACATGAGGAGTAAATAAGATAGCACAAGGGAAATAGGAAGAAGAGATAAGTAAAGATTCCAGAAATATACATACATATACCTGCATCTATTTTTAGATATCTATTAATCTATCTATCTAAATGTACATTTACAAGACAAGAAATGTTTTAATAAAAGAAGAAAATTCACTTTTAAGCTGAGTTTATCCCCCATATACAGAATTTTTTTAACATTAGAAAATACATAACACAATTCAATATATTAGCATGTTAAGAGAAAAAGAGTATATGAGCATCTCAATAGATACTTAAAATCATTTGCTATTATTCAATATCTATTCATGAATAATAGAAAAGCAGACTACAAATAAATGGGTAGTTTTAAACTTGATAAAGGCACTTTACCAAAATCTACAGTAAACATTAATATTTAGTGAAATATTTCCATTAAGCTAAGAATAAATTGAAGATGCTGTCACCATTGTTAGAAACATTATAAAAATGACATGGTTGGTATAATATGACAAAATAAAAAGAAATGAAGTGTGGGGATTCAAAAGAAGAAAGGAATAAGAGAAAGAAAGAAGAAAGAAAAGTAAGAAAACCAGAAAGTAAAAAAGAAGATGATGAATATAGATAATATGATTATCTATGCCTTAAATTCAAAGGAATCTTGAAAGTATTGTAACCAGTGAGAACTATCAGTAAATGTTATGGACATAAGATATGTATACATACATATATCATAGCATGTATAAATATCCATAGCATTTTTAAACACCAAGAGCAAATTTAAAAACCCATAATAATGAGAACAACAATAGTAAAAGACCTTATTAACAATAGAAGCACAAATTATAAGATTCTGAGGAAGTAATCTAAGAAAATCATGTAACAGCTATATGAATAAAATTGTGCATGAAATTAAAAAAAGGCCTAAAGAAATTTTAAAAAATATATTTTAAAGATAAGAAAATATGTCAATTCTCCTTAAATTAACCTATAAATTAATGTATTTTGCAATTAAATCCCAGTTATACTAGTTTTGGTACGTGAGAAGCTTCTCCTAAAATTTGTTTTGAAACATAAAAAGCCAAGACTTGACAAAGCAAATTTGGGATCATTTGCCCTACCTGATAATAAGACATATTATAAAGTTAAAGTAATTAAAATGGATTGGTATTTGCCAAAGAAATAGAGTCTAGAAGCATATCTCTCTTCCTACCCTATCCCTCCATGTCTTTATATATAAGAAGTGATGTTACAAACAGTTGATGAAAAAAGGGTCTATGCAATCAATTGCTTTAGAATAATGCCTGTCCATATGGAAAATGATAAATTTACTTATTTCACAACATACATAAAATAAAGTTCATATTGATTAATCAATTAGATATGAAAGCAATCCTTAAAATTTTAGAAGAAAATATGGGAGAAAAGCTTTATTAGCTAAGGAGTAGAGAATGAATTTTTTAAAGGAACCCGAATAATCATAAACCATAAACACCAAATGTGTTCAATTACATCGAAATTAAAACCTTGATAATGACAAAACACACCTTAAAGGAAGTTTAAAAACATGCAGATTGGAAGACGGCATTTGCAAACATGAGCAAAAGATATTAACAGGAAATTAGTAGAAGAGAAAAATGAATAATAAGCATATGAAAAGATGCTCAGCATCACTATTAATCAGGCAGGGCATGAAAATTAACAGCGAGATAAACGTTCACATTCAAATGAGTGACAGAAATTTAAAAATATGAAAATACCAGTTCATGGTGGGGATGTCAAAATACAAATTGTTACCCTTTGGGCCGGCTCGATAGCCCAGTGGATAGGGCGCCGGCATACCACATGGGGGGCCCCGGGTTCGGTTCCCGGGGGCCTCTCCTAGCAGGCAGACCGCCTTGAGAAGGGCAAGCCGCCATGGGTGGGCCAGAGCCGCCGTGGGCAGGGCAAAAAGCTGCCATGGACAGGGCAAAAGCCGCCACGGGCAGGGCAGGTCGCCCGCGAATGGAGCGCAGCCAGCCACCCGTGAACTGAAAGCCGGCCGTGAATGGAAGCAGAAGCTGCCCACAAGTGGGGAAAGCCGCACCTGCGCAGTGACCAGTCTCGGTGCATCGCCGCAGCGGGGGGGGAAGGGGAGATATGTAGTAAAATAAATAAATCTTTAAAAAAAAATTGTTACCCTTTTCTGGTGGGTGAGTAAATTGGTCCTACCAATTTGGATAGCAATCCAAAGTGTGTAGTATATGTATGTAATATATACACCCACACATGTATATATTATACTGTATATGCTATATATAACATGCAAGCACATGCATATGCAATTCTATTATCAAATGTAAGGGAAGATAATCACCAGATTCAGAAAAGTCATACATCAAGGGAGAGAAAGGAGTGAAATGATTTTCAAAAGGATGTAAAGATGCCAAATGACATCTGTAATGTTTCAGTTTTAATAAAAGTTTCTGATATAGAAAATGCAAAATATTGACATTTATTCTTCTGAGTAGTGGTTATGTGGGTATTAGTTATTTTATTCTCCATACTTTTCTACATGCCAGGAGTATCTTATTAAAGAAAAAGTTCCATGTTTATTTTAGCCTCTATTTTATTAAAGAAAAAAAATCAAGGTTTATCTTTTACTGATAGACATAAAAATGAGACTATTAAAATTATCTCAATTTCAGCATACAATTTATTTCTTATTTTGTTTGGGTTGTCTCCTACCAGCAAAACCATAATTCACATATGTATATAATTTTTAATGGAAAATTATACCAATGCAATGGTTATTTAAACTGATTCAGAAACTTGAATGATGAATAAGAGGAAAATTTGATTAATGTACAACCATGGCTCTTATTCATTAATATAAATATTAAAGTTAGATAAGAGGAACAATTTACACTTACAGTAATCATAATGTCATCTATAATATGACATAAATATGGCATGGCACATTTGCTAAAGTAGTGCACTTATTTTCATAATTTTTATTTAAGTAGAAATAAACTGGCTTGAAGTTTTTAAAGAGCACTTTTTACAACAAGAAACATTCATTTAGCTTATGATTCTGTGGTGTTCAGCTGATTTGGGCTGGGCTAGTCTGTGCCTTGCTGGGCTTGCTCATAGATTGATGGCCAGCTGAGATGGCTCTCCTGAATTTAGCTGGGCTCACTCACCTATCTGAGTGTTGGCTGGCTATTGGCTGATCTAGTATGGCCTGGCAGGGGCATTGGGGTGACTCTACTCCATTCCATGTTTTTCATCCTTCAGTAGACTAGCCCACATATTCTCTTGGTGATGGTAGAGACTTGAGAGCTGGTTTGAGCTTTAAATTAAAACAAAACCAGAACAGTGTAGAGTTATAACCATGCTAATTAAGATTCATATAAGTTTGAACACATATCTAGATATTGCAGAGGAATCCTAAAATCTGTCAAAAACAAGTTAAACTGAGAATACAATTGAGTTTGTGGTCTATATTATGTTAATATATGGTTTCCGACACACCTGAGTGTTCAAGTCTTTTTATTGAAGTTTTAAAGCACTTACAATTTATTTATTAAAGAATGATATTTAAGGCAATAATGTTTGGATGCCATGGGAAAAAAATCCATAATCCTCCAAAGGTCTGTGGAACATGATTAAAAAATGTCAGCGATTCATTTCACTGAGGAAAAACTTGAGGTCCAAAAAACCTAGATGACTTTCCAAATGCTACATATACTAAGCTGCAGATTCCCAACCAGAACCACAATCTCCTAACCCTCAAGTTGCTCTTTTTCTATTATGTACTTATAATCCCTAAACTCTTCTGATAAAAATATAAAGATAGTACAACACCTAAATATAACTTGTCACAGTAAATAGAGTTGAGAACAAATACAAAAGCCTCTTTGGAAATAATGCAAGTGTCTGAGAAACATTTACTTTTGTAAAGAAAAATATGAAATATGTCCTGCGCATTTTGATTTACTTAGATTATTGTGTTGGCAGTACATTATGTTTCAAAGTATTCAAGTTCTATATTTATTTTACATTTATTTCCACACGACTTTGACCATGTTTATTTGAACAATGGTATATAATCATTGATGTGCTGGTAGATATAAAAACTGGTTATCTAAAAACAAAAAAGTAAACCTGATTTGTGATGTTTATCAATTTCCATGGTGTAAATTCTCCCATCGTGGCTGATTTTGAGATGTCACTGTGATGTCACTATACACAGAGTTGGGAAGAGACACACACAGTAGGCTCTGGTGGACCAGTGCCAGCCAGCTCCAGCATGCCACTCCAACTCTTTTTAAGTGGTTTGTTTAATGCATGACTGTCTATATGGTTTCATCAACAATTCAGATTTGTTTATATGCCTAGGAAATCCAACCATCATTTAGAACTCTGCCTCTAAGAGTCTTGCTTCTGTTGCTGACACTACCTTTAGTTTTATTCTCCCCTGAATAAGGCAGCATGGTGTGGTTCTGGTAATTTAACTTCTGAGACTATTTCCATATATGAAAATAGGAATACTAATACCTATCTTTTCCACCTCATTATGTATGAATATAAAATGCTTTACAAATAATGATTAATTTTCTCTTCTTCATTATTCTCTTTTTACCCTTGTCACAGTACTTCTAATCCACAGCTTTATATCTTCAGACTGAGTGAAGTTCTATTCTGAGATAATTTGTGTTTAATGAGACTTACTGGATTAAAACAACTCACCTTTGATTAGCTAGTCAAACCTTGTATCTAGCGCCAAAATGGTCAGGGTTGCTGTCAGTTAGCCATGACCTAACCTTTAGCTTTGTGGTTGAATGCTTGAGTTGCTTTTCTTTCCAAATTAATGGAGCCAATTGGTCCACTGACCTTTATGAAAATGAAAACAATAACAAAAAGGCAGAGTTGAATTTGCTGCCTTTTTCTCTCGTCTATTTGAATATTTATGAAAACAGACCCCAGTTCATTTTTACTGAAGCATCAGGAGTTTTATGTATTTGTGTGTGTGTGTGTGTGTGTGTTTACATTTATGTGTTTGGGTTGAGGATAGGGTTTGAGGGGGGTCTCTATGCTAAAGCAATAAACTTTGCTGAAGAAGATTCTAATATTTCTAGGAGCTAATTCTTACTTTCACGTTATGGACAATGAATATATTAGGCCTTATTTCACTGCCCTTACTGTGTTTTGTTTTTTTTTTTTTAATTTTTTTTCTTTGCAGCATTTGTTGCTGTTGTCTGCCTCATTGAAAAACTCCTCTCTCTGGTTTCCTTTACCCTCTTCCCTTTCCACTCTTCAGGTTATCTGTACCAATTGCTTTAATGGACCCCTCTTTCTTTGCCTGCCCTTAAAATGCTGGTGCTTCTTGGACTCCATTCTTGCCCTGCTTTTTTCCTACCTATTTTACATACTTTTCTCATCCACACAAAGCCTCATCACGTATATGCTCACAGAACCCCAACCTGCTCTGCCTATGCTTTCCTGGTTCCCTTGCTCACTTACTTTTCTTAACTGGCTGCTGCTCAAGACATAGCATGACAAGTAGGAGTAGGAAAATGGAGACCTACTAATTCTGCAGCTTGGTTGGCCCATAAAAGGTAACTCAGAAATAAAGTTACCTTTAACAATAAGCAAAAAGCAAGCTTTACTGAGAACGATCAGTACTGCCAAGTTATTGTGTAAGTATCAGGGTAGAGCTTTAGATGAACTAACTTGTTCTTTTCTCTTTTTAGTGTCTAGTATTTGTAGAATTAAATAACCATGTGCCTGAAGGGTATGGAGGAAGAAGGGGGGTTTTGGTGAAGGGTAATGTGAGGGAAAGCAACTTTAAAAACTTTCATTTTGCTACAATTGTTTTCCCTTTTTTTAACTGGACCTGGGTCAGGATTTCAGTTTCTCTTTTCTTCCAATTCAATTTAGAATTCATGAAACTTCAAAATCAATCTTGTATTTCCAGGGAGAAGGAAAGAAGTTCTGAAATTTGTTCTGGTTTCCTAGGCAGCTACTGTTAAATTTTTTCATTAAATATTATGCAAAAAGTTGTGTCTGGAGAATATTTTACAACATATATCATCAATTGACTGAAAGTTGTGACTGCTTAAAAATTATATAGTATCGTACGAAGCTTCTTAGAACTACAGATTTTTTTTTACAACATTCATTTGTGTGCTAAAGGTAGTTGAGAATATGAAAAAACATAGCAGGTTAAGTTTCTTGTCTGTGATTTGACCTTGTTTTTTAGTCTGCAGTCTATGAAAGGAAAACTTTCTTCATTTCTTAGTTCCTATCAGTTTTCTGTTTCTCTTTCAAATGCATCCTCAGGACTTAGAGATTTAACATACTTATTCTCATTTTTAAAGCTGCTACCATCTGGTTACATTTCCAAAATACTACCCTCTCACCTTGCCCTAAGATTGAAGGTAGTTCAGAATCCTCTCATTTCAGCCCAAAGTTTCTCATTCAATAAACGTGTTGAATGCCTTCCTTATGCTCACCACTGTAGTAGGTGCTGGGAATACAAAGATGGATAAGTCACGGTCCCTGTCCTCAAAAGGACCTCATCATCTAGTAGGAAAGACAGGCACAAAAACAGGAAATTACATTACAGAATGATAAGTACTTTTGGAAAGGCAAGCTTAAGGGACAGTGATCCAAAGAAGAGAAATTAATTCTGCCTCAGGAGTAAGGAGAGCTTCTTGGGAAGGCAGTGCTTGAATGACAAGTGCATTTAGTAATTTCTGTTCAAGATTTCTCCTTCAATTAATATGGAGATACAGAAGAGGGCAACAAGTCCTTTCCTTCCCTCATTGGAGGAGGATATTATAAATGTTGCTGAGATTAAACATAATGCATGGTCTGATATAGTAGATCTGTGGAGCAGGTCCCTAAAGTCATTTGAATTTGCAAATCCTAATTTAAGCTGACTCTTGAGCTACGCTGTGGCTTCCCATTTCCTGATTCTCAATGTATGAGTTTCCTTCTCTCACTCAATTATCATTTTCCTAATGTTTTTTTCAAGGATTGTGGTAGTAGGCTGAATAATGGCCTCCCAGTTGATGTCTGCGTCCTAATCTCCAGAACCTGTGAATATGTTACCTTATTTGGCAAAGAAAGAGGAATTAAAGTAGCAGCTGGAACTAAGTTCCCTAATCTTCATTATCCTGGATCATCTGGGTGGACCCAATAAGTCCTTAAAAGTGGTAGATGGAGGCAGAAAAGGAGGAAGGGCCACAAGTCAAGGAAAGCAGGCAGCTGCTAGAAGCTGAAATAGGCAAGGTAACAGATTCTCTCCTGGATTATCCAGAAAGAAGAACACAGCCCTACCAACACCTTGATTTCAGCCCCCTGAGACCCATTTCAGACTTCTGACCTCCAGAAATGCAAGATAATACATTTGTGTTACATTAAGTCATCCATTTTGTGATAGTTTGTTAAAGCAGCAACAAGAAATATAACTGTTAAAGTCTATCCTCAATTACTCACTTTCATTTTAGACATTGTTCACACTCCATTCCACTCTGTCCCATGGTTTCAAAGAACTTTCCTTCTTCTTCATAGTGTCGATCATCCCATCAACAACCCAGGAGTACTTATCTATTATTCTAGATCTCCAAATTCATTTGCTTATCGAGGAAATTTTGTCCAGTTTCTACTTATTGCTGTTTTAATACAATGCAATAGTCAATGTCCACATTTATATATTTTTTACATTTATTTCCAAGTTTGACATCAGCCTTTAATGCAGATTTTATATAACTGGCTCTTGCCAATCTCCCTTCTCCTTCAAATGTGCTAGCCTACTTTACTACCCACCCAAATCTCACTCTTCTTCCAAAGCCTAGCTCAAGTGTCACCATGAAAATGATGAATCACCAGGGGCTACATGATTCCTGTTTTCTCAGATTTCCTCTAAGAGCTGCCTTGGCAGTATTTATTTAGCACTTCAGTATTCTCTTTTGTGGTTAGTCATCATTTTATGCACACCTCCCAACCCCTCAACTAGAATATGGGCTCCTTGAGAGTATTGTCTGACTGGAATTCATTTTTGATTCCCCAATCTGTATTTACAATGACTTGCCCACAGTGTGTGCTCAATATTTGTTTGATTATTGAAGAAAAATATTATAAGAAAATAGTTTTGGTGTGGATTCAAAATACAAACACAGAAAAACACTCCATTAGTTGAAAAAGTGGTACATTTGGAACATTTATTGATGGCACTGGGTGATAAGCCCATGGGCCAAGGTTACTCTTATTCTATCAAAAATGATAAAGATCTGTGTAAGTAAGTGGGAGAGGGTGGGGAAGAGTGGGCAGGGGCATGTATTGGGTGAGCATGGTCATACTCCCAAACTGAATAAAAAGGCATGGTTATCTGTTGTGGTGCACATGTCCAGATTCCTGTTCTCCCAGGCAGTTCCCAGCATTTCCAAACATCATGTTGTGATGTTCCAAGACATGGTGATGGGAGCTGCTCATTAGGACATGAAGTGTGCCTGACTCCCTGGGAAGCCCCGAGAAACACTGCTGTGCAAGACAGGTGGATACAAGTTCAAATCACAGGAAACCGAAGGAGGGAAAAAAATTGCTCTGTGCATTTTTAGATCATAGACTTGGCCATTCTGGGATATATAGAGAATTTTGATGAGTCATTTGTAGGTGAACTGGAGTAGCTTGTTGCTCTGCAAAACTCTGAAATAATGTGATCTCCAAAATTGTATCTTCTCCATACTTTTCCACCCAAAAGAACATGTTGCTTCAAGTTACCACTAAGCAAGAAATAGCTTCCAAGAATATGCTGGTGGGAGAAAGAAAGAATCTCAGAGTCAGCGTGGGCCTTGAGGGTAATGTTCACTGATATGTTTAACCTGTTGTAGTCTGTGTCCCTTTTATGTTAAAATATCTGTTAACATGTATATTGGGAATCTCTTTCCTGTACTTATTTTGCAGTATCCTCTTCAGTTTCTTTGAGTATTTTATTTTGCCTAGGCTTTATCTTCTTATATGTAGTTTGGGAAAATATCCCGTGTTCTCAAAAATGATTTTAAATGTGGGACCTACTTGGAGTCTTATATTAAAATATAAATGTGTAGAATCAAGAATTTAAAAAAATACTGTAAGGGGTTTTGCTAAAGGGCAGTTCTATATTTCAAAAGCATGAATAGAACATTATAAAGGGAGATAATATTCTTGTTGTGAGAGGGGTTAAAAATCTGTGGCTGGGCTAGGTATGAGCACATTATAGCTGAAGAAAGAAGGCAATGAAAAAAAAATAACTGAAGCAAAGAGAATGATCTAGAAATCTTACAGGAGAGACTGAAGTAAACGCGTCCACGGTCCCAGGTCTGCAGAAGGTCATTATGGAGAATTTAAAGAACAGAAAGAAAAATAATATTAAAGAATAACCTCAATTTTAAGTAAATTTAATCAACAGAGGAAAAACCAACAACAAAGGCATTCTCTAGAATGACAAGAAAGGCAAGGAAGGACTTTGCCCATCTTGGGAGCTGAAGAGTACTGAACAGATGTCAGCTTATCCTAGGGCTGTAATTCTGGTCAAGTTCTTCTCACCCTGAAACACAGGCCTGGAGACGATGCTGACGTGAATGTTAGGCACTACTACACGATATGTGTTTAATCCTTTTAACCACCGTATGGGTTACATCTATATTTTATAGGTGAGAATACTGAAGCATGGTTACTTGTGAAAGGTGTCAAAGCTTAGAAATAGTGAATCTGAGATTTGAACCTAGGTCATGAGACTCCAAGGTCACTAACCTTTACCACTACATCCTTTGCTTTATGAGGACCTTTTGGACTAATGGGGAGTGATAATCATTTGTTCTAAGAATGGACCGATATATTAAAAACTAAACCATCCTCTGCCATGGCATCAATGGGATGAGCATGGTGTGTCAAACCTGTGTCATCTCAACAAGCAAACCACAACAAAAGAGAATACATTTAGTACATCAGTAGTCACAATGTAAAACTCCACTGTAATTTTCCCTTGGTTTTAACAATCTCCACGAGGCTAGGTCAGTGAATAGGGATTGGGGATGTGAGGAGAAGAAAACCTGGAGCAGGACTTGAGAACCAGAGGTTTTCAGGATTTGGTGATAGGATTTGAATGGAAGTTTAAGGACTGAGAGAGCGAGCCAAGGTGATACTGTGAAAAGTAATTAGTCTTACCATAAGTGATTTTTATTTTTTTGAAGCTTATTAAAAAATGAAACCCTGGGTTATGTGTGTGGTCTATCTTCCCACCATAGGCAGTTTTGGGGCTGCTGAGTTATATGACTCCATGGGGCACCACTGCCGTGGAATATTACTCCCCCTGGACCAGTTCCCTAAGTGGCTCTGCTGGCTTGTTGGTGTCAGTGGAGAGAAGGTTGGCATGTAGATTTGCAGCAACTGCATTTCCACTTCTTGACTTTGGAAGATAGGTCTGCTTGGAGTTCTCATGCTCTATATAGCTCAGGACATTTTCAGTTGATAAGGACTTTCCAATCAGCCTTTTTCATTATCTTCTGCCTCCTTTAACATCAGACATATTCACACTCATCAGTCTTGTCTTATCTGAACTACGAGCAGGGACCAGCAACAGGCAAAATGGAAAAGGTAACATTCAGGGGCTTTAATTATATTCACACTCGAGGAGCCTCCAGAAAAACACTTTGCAAGCTATGAACTGTCAAAGTCACAGCTGCCACATTCCTGTCTTTGCCTTATTGATGAGGGGCCGGTTCGGTCAGGGGAACGCCTCTGCAGGCGTCCTTCAAGTGTTTTCTCTGTGATATCATAGTCTTGGTTCTCTGGAAATAGCTGTTCTACCCTGGTTACTTTGGTCAGGGAGTTAGAAGGAGTAGATACCAACAGTTTGATGCAGCATTCATTGAGCACCTGTATACCAGCCTCCGTTTGAGGTGTTGAGCTTATAAGAAAAATGATTCTTGCTTTCAGTGGCTCACAGTGGAAGATCTGAGGAGGAACGGGGAAGCAAATCAACACAAATCAGCATGAGAATAGCTGTAAAGGATGTACTGTATGTGGTCAACATGACTCTGGGGAGTGGCTGTTTGAGCTGGGCATCCCTAGTCCCAACCTTCTAAGCCTCTGCATCCATGTAAGGTCCCTGTGTTAGAGATTCTTAACCTTGGCTGCACATTAGAATGATCTGCAGAGCTTTAAAACATCCCAGTGCTCAGGCTGCAGCTCAGGCTGCAGCCCAGACTAATTAAATTAAACACTCCAGGGGTGGGATCCAGCAAGGCATCATTTTTTTAAAAGTTTTTTCCTGTGATTCCAAAATGCAATCAAGATTGAAAACCACTCTCCCCAAATAAGAATTCAGGAATTAAAAAATAAGAGTTAAGCAGAAGGATGACATTATGGTTTGGAGATTGTTACAATATTCTGAGAGGGCAATTTGGAAAAGGGGAATAAGAATGTTACTGTTTATTAGAGATTAGTGGTTAAATAGGAGCAGGCCGAAAACAGGAGCAGTATAGAATCTAATATAGTAAAATGTAGGAAAATAACACAAGAAGCCAGGCATGGAATAGTTGAGAATCAACCTCCAGGTAGTGATCCTTACTTACATGAGTTTTGTACCTGCTTACACCTGGAAAGTCTTGGGGAAGCTTGCATCTTAAAGTATATTTAAGGAGAAACCGAAAAGTTCATCTGAAAAGGCAGAAGAAGTACATGCATTATGCATCAATCTTAAAATTGCTTGCATTTTGTACCACTCTACAAGCCCACTGAGAATTTTTAAATCATTTATATTCAGTGAAAACAGGCCAGCTAGGGCTCACATATGTCTGACTCCTACAATTAGTAGTAATGATAATATGGGTTATAATATATTTATAACATGTCTTTATAACATATTTTATTTAATCTTTACCACAGTCCTATGAGGTAGGTAACTATGAATATTCCCATTACCCAGATGGGGGCATGAGGCACACAGAGGTTAAATAAATTGCCTGGGGTCACACAAAGCATAAGCGTTGGGATATAAGGCCAGTCTATCTGATTCTTAACAGTTCCCTATCCTACTCTTTCCACGGTGTAACAGGATAGTTTGGTGCAGGTGGCAGAAAGCTGGTTTGGGAATAAGGTAAGGATCGATGCCTGGTTGGATTGCTGTGCGATTTTTTAGCTTATCACTCAACATCTCTGGACCTTAGTTTCTTTAAATAGATGAGGAATGATGTACTATTTTCCTTCAAGCAATGAGTTGCAATTAGAATACATGTTTAAAACCTCACACATATCTCATTCTTTTGTAGGGCATTGTTAAGTTGTGTGACTGCCCTTTTTCACAGAATAAAGAGTATAGGGATTCACTTTTGTTTTTGTTTTTTTATTTTTTGATTTTGTTTTTTTGTGAAAGTGTTACAGAAAGGATAGCTTTTTTTCTTTGTTTAGAAAATACTATGCTTCTCCCCATCTTCCTAGTGGGTGTTGAAAACTTGTATGGAAGGCAGGTACAGCCAGACCTGTTCAACATTTTCTTTGTGACATTAACCTGTGTGCTGTAGAAGATGCCTGGCTCCCCTAATTTTTGTGATCCAGGTGTGTCTTTTTAGCTTTTGATCAGAAATGGGATTGTTCTGAAAGAAGCAGGTTAGTCTCCTTGGGAAATTAATCAGGCAGAGAAGGCAGTTCTGAGTCTCCAACAGGTACATTAAGGGGAGTTATGAAGCTTGTCTAGTTTTACAGGAAATTGCCTGGGGGGAGTCTGTGATGGAGAAAGAAATCCAAACTTGCTGGTCTAAGGCAGGCATTGAGGTTTGGTGCTTAGATATCTTTTTATTGTTAGGATTTTAAAAAGTTCAATCCCAGAAGATGTAATTCATTTGACAGTTGATATTGATCATATTGCAGATAACAGATTAGGTGGATGCTGCAAAATCACCAGTTTGGTCCTACCTTCTTTTAGAATCCTTAATGTTCTTTGAAGAAGAACTTGCTAGATAGGCATAGGTGTAAAGCTAGAATAGATGAGTGGCCCTTGAGGACTTGTATTACTTGATTATCTTGGGAATATGGTAGGAGGGTAGTAAGAGTGCTTTCCTGGAGGGGCTAGAGCTGAGACAGAGGACAATGTCTTCTTCCTCCTTCCTTGTAGTCTTCATCCTCATAGTCTTTGTCCTATGTAAAGGCTTCACCATCTCTTGCTTGGACCAGTGTTCTCTGTACACTGTTCTTGAGCCCTTCTTGTGTAGTCCCATCTCCCCACCATGGACAAAGCTGTCTTGCCAAAATCCCGGTTGCTCACCATCAACCTCTGCGGGCTGTAGAAAAGTCTAAACTTCTCAGCATAGCATCACAATCCATTAGAGTCTGACTTTAATCCTCCTCACCCCCAAGGAAGGCCTAGGTCCTGTGATAGAATTTAAGCCCCATCTGGGGTGGCAGGTTGGGGAAGACAAAGGCAAGGGTCCTGAACTAGAACAGAGACTAAACATCCTCCTCACTCTTCTTTCCACCTGTCCCTAGTGTGCTGAGACACACAAATGTTTGCAGTGGCTCCCATCTGCTTCCATTTTTAAAGGAGTTTACTTCTTTAAAATCTGTACCTCCTATAGTGCTTTTTCACACTGTAGACTTATAGACTGTGTATCCTGTAGGTCAAGAAGATTTTGTCACATCTTACTTTCTGTAGTTTGTATATATATATAAAAACAATAGAAATACTGAATATACTTCTCAAACCACTTTATGACCTTTGTGTTTGTAAAAGACAATCTGAAATAACTCTTATTTCCCCCTTCTTTAAGGGCCACTACTAAACATCAAATGGGTTTAATGATATTAACCAAGCAAAAATATCTATTAAACTTTTAATACAAGAGGTAGGCTTTGTTTCCACACTCATTGCCACATATACTGTGCTCATGTTTTCCTCTGTCTTTATTCTGTTGGCTACTACCTACCCACATCCCAACCAGACACAGATTTACAGAGAAGCTGATGGAGCTTACGTCTCAGGACCTCACTTGACTGGGATCTTTCCAAGGCTCTGGGAAGAGTGCTAGCAATGTGTTTACAGGCTCATATGTGCTTGGAAAGTGGGCAAAGCAAGATATTTTAACTGCAGTCAGGACAATTGTCTCTTCCAATTCTGGCTTCCTTCTGTCATGCTTCCTTTGGTGACAGGTTGGGCTAGAAGGGGCATTCTGGAGCTCCAGCTGTGGGGGTAGTTGAATTGGGGATACAGTTATTGAGTTCAGTGGGATATATTCACTTACTTCACAGTCATTCCTGTGTACAGTCAAAAATTTTTATATGGGCTCATTAGTTACTTAAAGAAGGCCCACCAAATTTGTATATGCTTCAGGTCCCAGTGGCCCTACTCCTCAATCTAGTGTTTCTCAGTTTGTGTTCCTTGGATCATCTATATCAGAATATCTTGGACTGTTTCTTCAAATGCAGTTTTCTGGTCTACCTCCAACATCTACCGAATCAGAATCTCTTGGAACGGGATAGAGAATGCAAGCTTCGTGTAGTCAGGCACTTTGACTTTGCATCATGTGTGTTTATTTACTTACCACTGATTCCCCAGGACCACTGGCACTAAGTAAATGCTTAATAAATGCTCACTAAATGAATTTTTATGCATATGAAGGCTTGAGAATCACTACTTCTGCCTATCTAATGTCTTCTCACAAATCAAGATCAAGATGTAGATCAAGATGTTCCTGTACAGTGCTGATTTTTCAGAGAAGAACAGAAAATGTGATAGCTAGGAAAGTCTTTGGAGATGATCTAATTTGGTGTCTCTCAAATTGAAGATGAGGAAGGATACAGAATTACATGGAGTGGTTTTCAAATGACCTTACCTCAGCTATCTCTATATTCTGCTATGCCATGTGTAGGTACTGAGGTGTGGGGGAGAGGAACAAGGCAACATGAGGGATGATGTGTTTGTAGTTTCTTCAGGGTGGTTCTGATACCCCTGCCTCCCGGTCAAGAACACTGATTTAATTCAGTCTCTCTTTTAACAAACAGGGCCTGAAAGATATGGAGCATTTGAGGTATGATTTCATATCCACCTTGGGAGCAGAGTAAGGCTAGGATGCAATTCTTATAACAGCCGTTGCTGTGTTCTTCTACCATCCTAT
This sequence comes from Chaetophractus vellerosus, assembly GCA_004027955.1. Taxonomy (NCBI): domain Eukaryota; kingdom Metazoa; phylum Chordata; class Mammalia; order Cingulata; family Chlamyphoridae; genus Chaetophractus; species Chaetophractus vellerosus. Next base: position 17,825 of record PVKH010005914.1, read on the forward strand.
GTCCTAGTTCTGCTTATATGGAGCTTCCTTATTCTCTCTCTCTGTCTCATTAAACTTTTCCAATATTTGGAGGGCACATTACAATGCATACAATTGTTCTATGTCGGTTTGCATTGCTTCTCATGATTTCTTGTGCACACATACGGTATTTTCTTATATTTTAAATTTATCAAGAGCCAGTATCATATCTTAAACTTCTGTTACATTTCTGAGGGTATCCAGCAGAACAATAAGCTAATATTAAGAGGGAAAAAACAATAGATGATGCATTGAATAATTTCTTAAAATAATCCATTTTGGCATGGTAAGATACTATTAGGCACAACAGCTCAGGTACAAATAAAGTTCTTGATAGAAATATTGTTTGCATCATGAATTCATATTGATTAAAGACTAACATGGGCTATAGGGCATAAGAAGGGTACAGCAACAATGTATCAGAGCCCAGAGAAAGAGTCGCCATTAGGGGTCCAGGATAAAGAGGCAGGGTGTTCTAACAGGGCATTCTGGAACTCTAGGGCAGCCAGTACTCAGAAGTCCATGTCTATTAGTGGATGACTTTGGGGGAATTCTGTGGTTGATAGCAGAGTCTGTCCAACACTTCTGGGTTATAGGGAGGTTACCAGAGCTGGCAAATGGTTAAGGCAGAAGACCAATTACCAGATCTGAGATTTTGAAATAAGACATATAATTTTTCAAGAACTTGGTTAATCTATTTTAAATATTATGTTCTTATATTGTTTTTTCTCTTTTATTTTCATATAATGATGCAATTATAATTTGTAGTTACTTTTTCTTGATTCCTTCCAGACAAATGCTGTTAATTTAATTAGTAAGGCAAATTAAAATGAAAATTATTTTTAGGGGCTATTAAAATTTGAAAGATGTTAAATGTTCTTCTAATGTGCTTTTATTATTATTATAAATTTTGTTTAATCATTAGCTCTGTGCTAATTGTTAGTTTGGGAAATGATTTACTATGGGCAAAAATCATTTTGGCTGTAGCTAAACCTTTTTATTGACTTGTATTTTTTTCCCACAGTGTTTTTGCCTTTTACAACTACATAAATTTTTATTTGCATCTGAAATAATTTATTATAATGAGGAGATGCTTTTTTGCCTGGCTAAATCTTTGTATTATTACCATTTCTCAGTGCTTGGTCAAAGGACAGAAAAATGGACATTATTATTTACTGTTTTATTATATCATTTGTGTTTCTCAGTTCTCATTTAATACTTGATACATTAAAATTTTATCTACACTTATGGATTTTCTCAAAACTTGTACTGTAATGTATGTAAAGACAGCAACTGTTTTATTAATTCCTTATTAATATCCCCCAGCAGTCATTTCCAAACTAGCTAAATCGGAGTCACTTGAAATGTCTTTTAAAAACATGTACGTTCTAGAGCCCCACCTCTGGAGAGTATGATTTAGTAGTTTTAGGGAAGGGCCCAAGAATCTGATTTTTAAAATATGTACCCAGGTAATTTTCTGGACAACTGAATTTGGAAGTTGCTGCCCTACAGCAAGGAAAATTGCCTTGCATTTAATAGGTTCTCAAAATGTTTCTTTTTTAATTTTCATTTTGAAGGCAGCATCACTAGGGAGAGTGAGATAAATGGGTCTTGTGTGTTTACTTCATTTTTTATGTTTTTGTGCTTTACCATGATTTATCAATTCTACTTGATAAAACACAATTCAGATGCATTCCTTTTTGTTTTATTGAGCATGATTATAATCAAATAACAGTCTTTTCACTGGTGTCTCAAAAGGATTTGAAAAATCTGATAGTGCTTGTTTGAGGTTGAATCGTCACCTACAAAAGGCAACTTCAGGTCCCAGCCCCTGGTCCTGTGGGTGTGGGACCATAGGATCTCGTAGAGATGTTACTGGAGTTAAGGTATGGCCTAACTGAATCAGGATGGGCTTTAATCTGCATCATTGGAGTCCTTAATAAGCAGAATGAAATTCAGAGAGCAGGAGCAAGAGCAAGAGATAGAGAGAGAAAAAGAGAGAGCGAGAGTCAGGGCGAGCAACCAGAAGCTGGAAGTTAACAGAATCTGGAAGAGAAAGGAAAAGAAACGTGCATTGGAATGTGACAGCAAAACCAAGGACCAAGGACCACCTGCAGCCAGCCCCAGAATGCTACAGTTTTGGGGAGAAAGTATCTCCTTGCTGATATTTTGAGTTTGGACTGCAACTAGCCTCAAAACCCTGAGCCAATAAATTCCAGTTGTTTAGCCAATCCATGTATGGTGTTTGTTTTGGCAGCTGAGAAACTAAAACAGTGCTTTTTAAAATTTGCATTAGTCCTTTGTGGTACAAGATGACCCTGTTGAATATGGTCACCAGCTGGGGAGATTGGTATGGCTGAGAAGACTGATGTGTGACAAATGTCTTTTCCACATTATGCACATAAAAACACTGTCCTTCAGATCCTGGAGCCTGGAGCCAACTGCTATTTTCCGTCTAATGCTACTTTAAACATAATCTAAAAGATTTATTAGTTCCAGAAAATCATCTTATCTCTGATTACTCTCTGCTGTCTGGCCTTCTGATCACTTCTCTTTACAATTGCCCTTTTTCAGATCATCAAGCAGCATCATCCATTCTTGGTATGTGGCCAACCCAGTGAAACTGTGACAGAAAGCTTTGAAGTTGTGTGCTGAATGGACGACTTGCTTCAGAACTTCACCCCTGAATTTTGTTGTGGGTGACCCTGTTTTGCAATTTAAAGTTCGATAAACGTTGTTGGTGACATTGAGGAAAATTTTCAAGAAGCTTAACTTGTCAGTTTCTTGGTGTATTTAGGTCCCTATAACTGTAGAAATCTGCTCCTGGCTTCTACTTCATGAGTCAGGAATAGAGTTATGGGTGGCCAGAAAAAAAGTCAAAGGATGGGAGAAATGGACAGACAGGATTTGAGAGAGAAATAATACAGTGGAGAGAGGAATACATGAGAGAGTAACAGAGAGATGGAGAGGTGGGAAAAAAAGTAGTAACACATAATAAGCTAGAGACATTCCCTTAGAAGATTTTGAAGTAAGGGGATAATCCACTAAGAACATTTTGTTTTTGCTTATTTGGACTGTGACTCTCAGTACATCATCTCCTCTTCTTGAAAACCTGAAATGATGTTGCTGGCTGCCTTCTGATAGCACAGCCATTGGGTGCGCATGCTGTGAGCTGCAGGGTGTGAGCTTGTGAGCTGCCCCCTCCTAACTTGCCTGTGTGAGTCCGCAGGCTGATGTAAATTAGCCGGCCAGTGCCTCAGCCTATGTGAGTTAGCAGGCCAGTGCCTCAGTTGCTGTTTGTGTGGCCCATTAGGTTTTCTGCCCCCTTCCTCCATAGGTCCCTCTTCTATCCTGCCTCACTATGGTTCTATATTCTGGGCTCTCTGCACTGGACCAGGATGAGTTCAGCATTTCAGTTGCGCTGAGCCCACAGACAGAGAAAATAAGACAACAAGCAGATAGGGACAGGGAGCCGGGCTGTTCCTGACAACATCTTTGGCAGCATTTCATCTGGACCAGGTCGAATTACTTAGGTTTGCTTTTTCTAGGCATCCTTTGCATTATTTATTTACCTGTCATTAGCATATATATATATTGCACGATGCTGGGGAAGTCATGGATATACTAGCAGCAGCCTTCTCCCAGCCCTCACCTACCAGCCCCCCTCCTTTTCTAGTATGTGCAGATGTTTCTGCATGTTTCCATCCCACAGTCCAGGGGTTGATGTT